>OMNZ01019242.1:0-13966 GCA_900303255.1 Lesueurigobius sanzi | reverse complement strand
TCAGAAACTTATGGATCAGGTACTCAGGGATTTTTCAGACTTTGCAGCAGCGTATTTGGATGACATTGTCGTTTACAGTTCGAGTTGGGAGCAGCATATGGACCACCTGCGAGCTGTTCTGGAGCGCTTGCAAGCAACTGGCCTTCATTCAGACCCATTTTTAGACAAAGTTATTTGTTGTTATTATTATAGCAACAACAGGATTACTTGTGTACACAGCACCACTTCTTCCACTTCTGTTTCTAAATATGTCATCACCGCTTTATAAGGCACTTAAACTTTTTGGAAAATCCCAACAGGCACAGCACACTTTCTGCCTCCGTCAAGACTCACTGAACTCTCCTCCGAACCGTTCATGTCAGCCCCCATAAAATGTGCCAGCCCTCTCAATGACTTCCCCCACATCCATATGTTCTCCTCGGATCGAGCTCCAAGACGATTAGCTCTGCACCTAAATACATGCGTTTGGATCCGCGTCAACAACTGCAGCTGCGGAGCCTTGCACATCGATCTTTGGGGTTATGAGCTATAGACTTACAATGACAATCGGGACACGTGAAAGCCGCCATGTGACTTATTCCAGGAGATAAATAGCTGATAATGATAATAATACAAACCCAATTGGGACACAGTGAAGAAGACGTGGACACACTTTACAACAGGAGCCAAACCTCCCACTCCTGGCTCAAAGTAAAGCACTATACTTTCTACAAATGTCAGCATTGTGTGTCATATATGACCAAATGGGGTTTCAAGGGGACATTTTTACAGGAACTGATGCATTTCCTCCTAAAAATCCTTTCAATTCAGTCTCTTTAAAGGCATTTTCTGATCTGGGGCAATTTCTTCCCAGTGCATCTGTAAGAATGTTATCTTGGGAGGCCAAAAGCTCCATGATACAGGGCCAGATGTGCCTCGGTGCCTGATGTTGCCTAGCTTTAGTTTACATGAAGGAACCATTCACTGGAGGCAAAGTGAGGAAAGTGTCTTGCCCAAGGACACAACGAGAGCCTGCACCTTTGAAAGTTTGCGCCCCACTCATTGTGAATACTCAACCTGTAGACTTTTGATAAAACTTTGAGCATTTATTGATTGATTCCTTTTGAAACAGTCAACACAGGTGGATCAAGAACACTTATACTTGCATTTCCTGGTCTTATATATAATATGTTATGTATTATTGGGCTTGACCATTAAAAAACAAACAAAGAATCAAACAAACATCATGACCATTCTCTGTGTGCGCAAACAATATAACAAAAAAAGCCTTTCAGAACATGAGCCCCTTTGTTGCCTTGTTCAAATTGTGTTGAGATAATACTCCTATCAAACTAAAGTGGGCTATCATACTTCACAAAATAGTAAAACGTCTTCCAACACCTGAACCACTGTGTATTCAAATCCGCTCGAAGAATTGCGCCTTTGCAGATCAGACAGAATACGTAAAAGCTTTACTCCAGGCCCGAACAAAAGTACATAGCTTTTAGCGCACATTTGAAAGAGGAAAAGAGTGGGAAGACTCAGTTGGAATAAAACGGATGTAAAGACAGTAGATTTGCTGGTGCCAAAATCTTGCCTTGTACAAAAAGCGTGTAAAACAAGAGCGTTTAGGAAGGTGAGAGGGAGGAAGCCGATTCTGATCCGCTCGCTGAGGAATGATCCATCTGCGGGACCAAAATAATCCCTCCTCGCCTTTGTTACTCTGACAAATCTGACTACAACTTCCCAGCGAGACGGCGTGCTTTATGGCCGCAATAAAGGCGGAAATGGCACGGATTCAGAACAGCAGCGGGATCCCGACACAAGGGGGGCTGGGGAAGGCGCGCCAGGGCTATTTGTAGGAGGCACCAAGTATCAAGCATATCCCTGTGAGCAACGCTTCCTTTTAATTAACATAATGGAAGAAGGGAGATAATTAAATGGTTTGGGACACAATGAGCGATGGGAGAGGAGTGAACCGACGCAGGGAGACGCGAGAGACCATTACCACTTATGTACAGAGTGCGATAAACTATTATATGATGTGGATTTATATGGCTGAGTGAGATGTAAAGCTGCCAGTTGGAAAGCTGAAGTGACGACGCAATAACGCTGTCACCGCTCGGGCTTCGACAACACGGCCATAAAGCACGCCGGGACACTTCAGAGGCTCAATTACGAAGGAGTGTAATGAATTTGCGGAGTTTTTAAACTTTTTACTGGTCGATTTAGCGATAGTGCAGCATCATTATAGTAAAAAGTTATGTGTGCTCAACGGTTTGCTGCAATACTGATCCAAGACATACAACATCTCACGTTTTCTTTTGTTTTTTCATTCTAGGCTTGTCTGGGTATTTGCGTATAGGCTTGAAAAATAGGTTGCCACATGCCCTTCCGCCCTCTCGATTTGCACAAAGATACTCCAGTGACCTTCCTTATAGATTGGTGTTTCTTGCTATCACAGCCAATCTGCTTCTCTTAATGAGATCAAGGGTGATGAGCCTGTACCCATGAGGTTCCACCTTCAGGTGTAGTCAAAATGGCGTCCGTAACGGGGGGAAAGAAGCTACAGGCCTGAAACCCAGGAGAGCATAACAGCTCATAGAGAAGAGCTAAAGTCTAGGTTTAGAATCGTACCATATGTTCAGTTTTAGTAAGGTATTAGTGTATTATGAGGTATTGGATGCCTTACTAGAAGACTGCATGTCTATTCTAATTTCCCATACATTACTTTTTATTATTCGTTTTTCCAATATGGGCTATTGGATGCGAGGGTTTCTAATAATTCTTAATCCAATAATGTCATTTTTCATAGAGGTTATAATTACCATTTCAATAACACTGTTTTACCACACTAACACTTCCACGCATCCATGTGAAATCAGCCCAGCAGGATGTGGCAGGAAGCAGGGAGGAGATGGAAGAGAAGATGTTACTAAATAATGAGGTCAGCCATACATGAAATATAAGGCCGAGCTCCAGGATAATTGAAATTCAATCCCACATATTTCTATGAGCTGGTAGAAAGTAGTGTTAGCTTCACGAATAGAAAACTAGCAGAAAGGGACAGGGCAGTGGGAGTTATCACTATAGAGGAGGCTTCTTATAGAGGAGGCCTCTACACTGATATCTCACAGAAATACAGCTACAGAAATGAATTAAACATTAAACATATTGGATTAGGGAAGAATATACTGTATGTCCAATGAAATCATCATACCCACTATTTCTCCCAGTTCCAAATCACGACTGCAGGAGAAAATCTCATGAGTACTTACTTTGCTCCTGGGTATACATAAGGATGAAAAGATGTAGTATGTATTATGATATCTGTCTTGTTTTAACAGTGACTGCCAAGTGAGCATTACCACATTTTATGGTATTGGTGAAAGTGGTGGAGTAGTAGCAGTAGTATGAGATTAGCAGTAGAAGTAGGTGCTGCTGTGAGGCTCTATATAAGATCAAAGATAATCATGCAATATATGAAAATTAGGGATGCACCGATCTAATACTGGTATTGGATATCGGAGCTGAATGCTTAACCAATACTTTCAACAACTTAATCTTAGATGAAGACTGAAGAATCTACATTATTCGTTTACCTTAACATGTTTCGATAACACACGCATCAATAACCAAGATTGCAATAAATATAAATAATTGGATCAAGGAGGCGATTGCGAACAGGAAGCGAGGCTTTTCTACGATGAACAGAGATGAAGGAGCTTCCGACTTCCCCGCACGTGGGACACACTCCTTCAATTACCACCAACCACCGGCGGAGGGCGTGACCGGCCTGATAGACC
Organism: Lesueurigobius sanzi; assembly: GCA_900303255.1. NCBI lineage: Eukaryota > Metazoa > Chordata > Actinopteri > Gobiiformes > Gobiidae > Lesueurigobius > Lesueurigobius sanzi. The sequence goes on along the minus strand of OMNZ01019242.1, from coordinate 10,181 downwards.
TGTCGGGTGGCGTCAGGCCGTTCACGCCTAAGAACAACAGCTGATATAAGACGCCACACCTAACATCCTGTGACGCTTTATGTTGTAAGCTGTCTGTACTAATGTAACAGTCACGCTTTCAGTCACTAACAATCTCACATTAACAGTTTGTATCAGAAGATATTCAAACCCCAACTATTGGAATAAGAAGCGAACATCTCTAATGGAAATATCAGTGCTATTAGTTGAGCGCAGACGGAAACTACACTTCTTGTATTATTAGTATTTAATCTACATGAAATTGATCTTAGTCACATATTTTCTGTCAGATTTCTGTCCCACCTTCTACATTAACACAAGCACAACATTGTAGAAAGTTCTTTCAAAACATCCACTTTGCATGGATTATGAAATTGTAGTTAAAGCTTTTGAAAAGCACTTGTTCAGCTGTCACGAGAAATAAATGAGGATTGTTGGAAAAATATTGGCCTAGAATATGAAATTAGTAATCACAAAGGCGTTCACCACGATGATGTGTGTTTCTAATTGGATTTACACAGAGGTTTGCAGTAAGAAAGATTGCTCATGCTGTGCGTAAATATTAAAGATTGAAGAGTGTTCTATGAATGGGTGGCTCATCCGTTGGGGTTCTTTCGGGAATAATCTGTGTACTGTAGTTTTTGTTGAGTGTTTGGTGGAATATAAATAAGTAATCAAACCAAAAAGATTGTATTCAAGTCTTGTGCATTCTAACACAAGAACATTAGAGTAGTTTCCGCTTATTTTGCTAATATGATATTTTGTTCAGAACAAAAAAAAGCTGCACATAAAATTGGACTCATCAAGTGTATGTAGAAATGTGAAAAGCCTTTGGAGAGCTATTTGGAAAGGGTTGGCGAGCTACTGGTATGGAGATCCCTGCTTTAGGGGGAGACACTGCAGACCAAACCTTTCAATTTTCAGGCTTTGAGCCAGTTTGCTGTCTTAACATATAAACGTTTACCTGGAAACAAATACATGCCCTAATCTTCACAATAAGTTGTTTCATTATTGTGCCGATTCAACGTTTATCCATGAAATTATTTGGAAAATTGTAAATTCAATGATCATTTTATCAAAATCCATTTTTCTCGCATTGCTGCAACCAAACCTCCAGCAGCAGGGGTCTCCAACTTTTTTTACCCAATGTGTAACAAAAATGGCAGTGAGCTACTTATGCATCAAAGAAACACGTGCAGCTGTAGGCCTCTAGGACTGCCAAGGTGATAATTCAACACAATAAAAGAAAATGATGGTAGTTTCCACTTCCTGCTTTGCTATTCACCTAAATGCTTGGAGATGGGGTTTTTTTCCGACCAAAAAAATGCATCTAAAATTTGACTCATCAAGCATATGTAGAAATGTTGAAAGTCTCTGGCGAGCTACTTAGAAAGGCTTGGCGAGCTACTGGTTGGAGAATCTATCTCCTTCAATCTACTTCCAGCCTGTTTTATTGAGTTTTGAACCCCAAAACGAAAGGGCAAATTTGCAATTTTACAGTTTTTCCCCCACTTATAAACAGTTTGTTCAATGCTATGTCCAAAATCCCATCTGAAAAAAAATATTTGCAACTGATGGTTATCATAAAACCATACATTTAAACCCGGCTCTATCCATTATATATGAAAACAAAATGACAGAAAACATGCAACACATTCCCCCCTAATGTACAGTCACTCCATTCCCTACAGTCTTTCCTTAAACTGCTTCATCGCTGTCTTCACTTGCACATAACTCAACATGTAACGCAGACCGAGTCTGATAGAAAAAGCCGAGTCATGGAGGGGCCTGGCTGTACGTTATGATGCCTCTGCTCTAATCACTGCACATAAAAGCATCTCCAGCGTTAAGGGTGATTTACACAGCGGCGGTGGGTCCTCTGATTGTGCTTCAGAACGAGCCGGGCATAAACAGCTCAATTTTAAAGGCTCCATAAAGACCACTTCAGGATCAGCGCCAAATTCAAACTAAATAGCCCCTGGTCGCATTTGCTACTCGTACAATAGATTTAAAGTTTTGCAGCTACAGGAGGGTAGGCTGCAGGTGTGTAGCTGTGTTTGTGTATAGTAGAAGTAGCAGTGGTGGTCAAAGTACTACATTTCATCACTTGAGTAAAAGTATAGATGCTACTGGTAAAATATTACTCCAAGTTACTTAAGGTAAGACACTACAGGTGAACAAAATTGTTTTTTTTCATGTTTTCATCGGGAAATGAGGGATTTTATGTGTAAAAATGACCAAAATTGCCTATTATTTTCAGTGATGAAATAAAAATAATGAATACATCAAAAATAAAAATGTGTGGTTTAGTTTTGTTGGTATATTAGTTGCAAAGACTTCTTCAGAGGAGATTTTGGCTATCTAAAATTTCAAATTTTGCCTTGTTTCTTGAGTTCAAAACTCAATAAATGAGGCTAGGAATGAAATATTTAAAAAAAATCCCTCTGAACAAATCTTCAGAATATTGTTAAGCACAAGACTTGAAAGTGTGGAGTCTGTTGCTACTAAATTGGAGATCTTGATGTAAGAGTAGAGTGAAAATGTGACTTACGTTAAAGTTTAGTATAGGATCTGCGCATGCGTGAGATGTTGTCTGTGTATTTTCTCCACCAGCTTGTCCCAGAGAGGATATTATCATATACAGCGTCTTGTTGTGGACTTCGCACTCCACGTGGATAATACCAAATACTGTATGTCAATATTCATGCCTGGACACGCGGCTGAGAGGAGCGAGAGGCGAAGAAAAAAGGCGCAGCTGAAGTCATTTCCTGGTCCACGGCTCGGCCAAACTTCATAAAATAAACATTTTTCTACTTTACCATTGTAGCTACGATGTTTAGGGACCAAACGGCACAGAAATCTCAAAATTGCTCATCGTGTGAAAAATCAATAGTTTCAACTGCCGTGTCTCGCCATAAGTTAAATTACTAAAGTTTTTGCTTTATAAAGTACTTAAGTATTTCAAGTAAAAAAGTACGTTTCAAAGGAGTGTTGTGAATCGTAACTTTCCGGCTTCAAAAACATGAAACATATGAATATACAATACTTCTGAGTAGAAGTTCACCCTGGTTTAACTCAGATATAAATGACCAAAGAATAGAAAAACAATAGATATATTGATAGTTAATAAGTGAACTGGAAACAGAAATGTATTTAGATATTGTAGAGCAGGTAAATATCATCAAAATCAGGTTAACTATTGTATGGTTGGTGGCATTGAAATCCACATCTGCACAGCGCCACCTTCTGCTGTGGAGTGGACATGATAATGAAATGTAGTGGAGTAGAAAGTATGACTTACGTACTTGAGTAAATTTACTTCCTTATATTCTGTCATATGCTGTTAAAAAATACTGTATGACAAAAGAAAATTGGATACTTTCACCACTTCTACTTTTATATATACCGTAATATTAATCTCATCTTTACTGGCAATTCAATATATGTTTGCATTTGCCCGTTTTGGATACACTGTATGATGGTGTGCTTCTTCTACAGAAAATCATTTATTCTCATCCTCTTCCCGCCTCTCTGACACTCATGAATGCTCTCATGAATACACACAGCCTGCGTACAGTTTGTCCCTCCTTGTAACGGCAAATTTATCAGACACAACAGCAGACGAGATTGAGTCCAACTTCCTAAGCAGCCCCAGAAGCAAAAAATAAACCATCGCTGCCGAAAGAAAAGACAAGACTCTAAATATGAACTGTTATAGAGAGCAAAGAGAAGGGCTTTGGAAGTCAAACCGTGTTTGCCATTTAGATTAGCCTGCTCTCATCTCCTCGCGTTCATTTTTCATCATAGTCGGTTTCAGAGACCAAAGAACTAATTATACCATTTCGGCAATTTTGACAACAGCAGAATCTGTATCCTAAGAATTTATGGCATCACTGTCTAATCTGAACTTCTGGAGGAGAAATGTACTGTTCGGTTTAGCCCTGTACATGGCTGTATAGTCCAATCATAGGCCAGGTCTGATTTGGTTGAGCTTGGTTTAGAAATAACATGGCTTTCCCTGGTTATGGCAAGTTCTGTGTTGACTGACTGAGGCACAACTTCATCGTCAGGAAGCTGAACACTCTATTTGACATTGTTTGACAAATATTTTTATGCGTATATTGTCTGTTTGCACCAAAGTTTTGAGAGTAATGTAATTTTGATGAACTATATGAGCTTAACATATGGTAGAATTTACAAATAAAGCTAACTAAACTGAATTGAACTGATTGGTTTAGTCCTGGTAAAGTCTAGATCAGTGGTTCTCAGCTGGTGGGTCGCAAGTCTTTCTTCGGTAACTTGATTTATAAACGCACAAAATCTTTCTTGAGTTATTTTGATCGTTATTTGAAATATACTGTAATATCTTGAGGTAAAATGACTGAAATTGAGTATTTTACCTTAATGTGACTCCTCTTCGAGCCGCCACCTCATCGTGGTGGAGGGGTTTGAGCACCTGAATGATCCTAGGAGCTCTGCTGTCTGGGGTATTATGCTCCTGTAGGGTCTCCCAGGACAAACAGGTCCTAGGTGATGGGTCAGACCAAGTGCGGTTCAGAGGCCCCTCATGATGAGACCATCAAGACCAGTTAGGTCGCCCAGAGGAGCGTCGTGAGGCAGTCCTCCTGTGGACCCACCACCTGCAGCAGGAGCCATAAGGGACTGGTGCAATGTGAGCCGGGCAGCTTGGACTGCGGCCCCCGCGACCGCAACGGATAAGTGGAAGAAGATGGATAGAGGGATGGACCTTAATGTGAGAAACTTTTGACTCAGAAGTAAAAAAGTCTAGCAAAACAATGTTTTTTTCTCCTTGTTTCAAGTTAAATAAATTTTATTGTCACATTTCTAATAATAATAATAATAATAATTAATAATAATAAGACATTTCATTAGGATGTTTTACTTGTTTTAGGTGCAGAAATACTTGTTCCATTGGCAGATGTTTAAATTAAAAGAACTTTAACAATCTGCTCAAACCAAGGTGAACTATTCTTATTTCAAGAATGATTGTTGATGATTATTTACCACTGTCTTATCAACTATAATTTGTAGGAAAATACAGAATGTTACACTATTCATATACTTAATTCACTTCTTATTTGGATTGCAGACTTGGCTAGTTTCCGTTGTGTCCCGACATCAAACCAGTTCAGAACCGCTGGTCTAGATCATGTTAGATCTGATTTAGTTTTTAATTTGAGTCTAAACCTGATGGCGCTTGGGATGGAACATGATTTGAAGATAAAGGAGCTTGGAATGGAAAGTGATTTTGAGAAATGCTTGTCTGCTGTATGACTGACTGCACCAGATCTAAGAGACAAAAGCCATACATAAACTTACACCTGGTATTTACAAACTTGCAAGTTGAAGAAAACATGACTAATAGAGAATATAAATGAAAGAAAACGATTGAAGTGGGAAAGAATGCCTTGCCGGTCCTAAAAAATATTGCCTATTTTTCTGTTTTTCTTCTTATGATCATGCAGCTTGCGCAAATCCACCTTGTTTGCTTCTTCCAAATGAGATCAAACTTTGATGAGGACCCTGGACAGCGCCTGCAGGCTTACAGTGCGCCGCTGTCTTCTCTCCTGCGCGCAACTGCTAACCGCCGAGCTTTTCGTGATATTTTTAGCTTTAGCGCGCACGCCTCTATGGGAAGCCGCGGCCTAATTTTTCATGACAAAGTTAAGCTCCTGACAAAAACCATCACATCAGCAGAACAAGAAGCGCCTCACTACAACGATCCATCGCCGCTGTCTTCCCAATCCTCATTCACCTTTATGAAGATTTAATATGCGGTAAATAAAACAGCAACTCCAGCACGCGGGATGTCAGGTGCTTGTCAAAGTGAGGCTAAAGTAATGCTAGTCCCTAAGCACTTTTCAATAGACGGAGGCACACAAATTGCCGGGAAATAAATTGCACAACAACACACCCACAGGTTTTTGAAGAGGCGCCAGGAACATGTAGTGGATTAAACAGAGCAGATGCAGTCCGAGGCTTTATGAAACTACTTCCAAGGTGTGAGGGCCGGGGAACAAAAAGGGGGGGGAGCAAGGGAGAGGGAGTAGGAGGCGAGGCGAGGGAGTAGGAGGCGAGACTCCGGGCAATTTCTGAAGTGACGGCTGAGTTTTTCCGCATCACTGTCGCCATTACATCACACACCTGTGCCGGGCCCGCAGTGATGAATGCTTTTGGTAAAGGATAGAGGCTGCTGGGAAATGGATTTAACAAGACCGAGATTGTCCACCTGATGGGCCTCTGTCACCGACGCCGAGCACATGGCTTCTATATTACTGCTTCATCTCACAGCCAGACACGCTCCATACATCCTCCCAGATATAAAGAAAAAAAAGAAAAAGCCCGCAGTGTTGACAGGGACTGCTGAAGTATTTATCTATTGATATATATGTATTGCAAGTTTTCTTTCATTTAATGTTTTCCTATACAAGAAAGGAACAAAAGTATCAATATTTTCGGCGACAACATCTGAAAAATGGATAGAGCAAGGTTTCATGGTTTTATTGCGTTGTTCCAAAGTGAATAAAGTAGTTTAGGAATCACATCCTGCAAAGAAATCCTTTAAAATATTGTCAAGTGCAAGATGGAAAGTTTGGTGGCTGTGGGTGCTACTAATTTGGAGATGTTGTGGCAAGAAAGTTTGGACATGTCAACTTGTAAACTGGGATAGAGAGGGAAAAAAGATGATGATTTGTCTTTCTGTCCACAATATTTTGTAACAGCCTTCATGCTGTATTTCGTTTTGTTTTGTGAAAAAAATACAAAATAAAGTCATTCATTCATTCATTCAAAGTAAGAACAATGGATTTTGAGAAAGTGTTGTGTAACATTGAATCAGTGCAGTAATTCAACACCATTTTGTGAAGATTTGGCAATTGATTTGTTTCCAAAAGTGAAAGTTTATATGTTAAGAGATTAAACTAGCCCCAAATCTGTTTTTTTGTTGTTGTTTTTTGGTTGTCTGTGTCTCCCTAGCTTAGTCTTCCCTCGTACTCATTTCGTGTCTGGATCTTCACAATTGAGCGTCGTTTTCAGGGGGAAGGGGTTCCTTTTAAACGATTGGATCTAGAGCTGCACAAATAATCGCATCGACAACACAATTTTAAATACTGCAATAACCGAGCCCCAAAGACTGTGGGTTTTTCTTTTTGCCTTGTGTCTCCAGTGTTTTATGAAGCTGAAATGTAATAAATGAGTACAACGATGTATAATAGCAGTTTGGAAGTATCATTTGCTGACAATGCTAGTTTTATCATTTCTGAAGTTAATCGTCACACCATGGCCCCAGAATCGAAGCTGAATTTACCAAGACATTTTGCAATAATTTCTGTGATAATATTGTGAATTGCAATGATTTTGGCCAAAATAATCGTGAGACAAAATGTCCATATCGTCTTGCGCCCTGACAAAACTGAAAGTATAAATATACAACATAAATACATAATGTTAAAATCGCTAATTGAATTGCAATTTCAGTCCAAAAAATTGCAATTAGGTTTTTTGACAAAATCATGCACTAATTGGATCTGATTTTACCCAATCGCTAGCATTTGGTATGACGTCACCTATAACACCCCCCCCCCCCCTCGCTGAATGTCTAGGATAAAGTACATCTTATGTATCGCGGCCACTGAGATCAGACCCAAACGTAACATGTAGGGAAATGATCATTGACCAGGGTTTACGGATGGCTAAGGCCAGGCTAGTGTCTCGCCTTCACTCAGCAACTGTATGAGTACTCATCCACAAAAATATTGCAGAACTTTGCTGCTGTCTTTGCAAGTATCATTGTGGCCGTCGGCAAAATGAATGTGCTCCCTGTACAAAGTAAACAAACCAGCAGATATATGAGGTCAGAAGTTGACAATGTGGAGTTACCATCAAGTATGCCTACACACAAGCATTCAGGTTGCCTCACAATATTCCATTTTGTTTTTACACTTGTGTGGTACTTGAACTCATAAACTATAGAAATACATTCACAAACACCAAAGATACAGTATGTTACTCATCTAACAGCGGGTCAATTTGTTTTCCTGTTGGTAATGATCTGGCTGTTAAATTGGTCTGCATTCACACATATGCCTATATTCATAGCTCAGCAAGAGACTTGGACTCTATAGAAGTGTGACCTAAATAACATATAGTACTGCATGTACCATTTCAAAAAATATTCTCTCTAACTCCTAACTCCAGCTTTGCTCACAGCATGCCGTCTAATTAACCAATACGTATCAGTGCCACAGAGCAGCTTCTTAAATTGTCTACAAGGAAAGCGTGTGTTTGGGAGGGAACCATTTCCAGGCGTTACACCATCCGCAGCAGTTGTATTCGATGATAAGCAAAATGGTACTTTGACACCAACAACATCGCAATCAATAGGTCTCACTGTGACAGCTGAGAGATTGCCAAGCCTCCGCCGTTACAGCTGGAAGTGAAAGGTTTTATGGTTTAATATCAGAGCCACAAAGGACAAGTTTAGAGGTTATCATGAGGATATTTAATGTTATATAGACTGGATTTAGATTTTTCCCAATTTTGTGTCCATTTTATGAGCTTGCAGGCTAGTTTTCTATCATTGTTTTGTGATCGTGACCCTGAAAAGTGTGTGAAGAAATGTGTTTACAAACTGAATCCTGTGAAGACATGGGACCTCAACTATCAATTTTAATTTACTCGGTCCATCTTTCATAGTTTGTCATAAAAAAAAAAAAAATTAGGTATTAGATCCTCTAATTCACCATGAACAATAAAGTAACGATTTATAAACAGTCTACACTTTAGAAAAGCTTACAACAAAAAGTATGCAATGAAAGTATTTGTTTATAATTGTTTATACATGAACTAATCGTTAATAAATGCATCTAAAAAATGTGGTTTTAAATGGTTAATTCATAGTTAATTACATACTACATTATAATGAATAACCAAAGCATCTGTAGAACTATTGATTAGAAGTTATAAGCATTCATTTACTGTAGTAGTAAAGTAGTTACTAAGCATGAGTCATACTTTGTTCATCATAAATGAGTGTTAATTCATCATTGTTGAGGCTAAATAAGATATAGTTATTATAAACCGATTTGTGTGATGAAAATGTAGTTTTTGGTCTGTTTTTAAGCATAAATGCCTCAAATTGATAATAGCCTTCCTTTTGTATTATTGACACTTTACTGAAGTAAACTATACTAATATGCCAAAAGCAAAAAGTGAAAATATGGACACAGAAAAGGTTATCTATTGTGACCTCTCGAGAAAAGAGCCAAAAGCACACCGCACACACAATATCCAAGGCTCCACACATTATTGTTTACATACCTGACTCCATGAAGTCCGTGTTGAAGCTGTTCCACGCCTCTTTGTTCTTCTCCAGGTTCTCCTCCATGACCTTGATGTCGGCGAAAGGACAGTTGCACTCCGGGAAGCGCGAGGAGCAGCGGCACCAGCAGTCGTTGTTGCGGCAGAGCAGCTCGCCCTCGGAGTTGCACGCCACGTAGCTGAGCGCGGCCTCCACGAACCTCCCACGCAGGAACTCGGGGAGGACATCCTGTAATCCTGGAACGCAAGGAAGCACAAGGTCAGGGCGTCTGGTCAGCCGCTCTGGGTTGTTAAATTGATTTCTTGTCAGCAAATGTGGCAACGCAATCCGACTTGAGAACTTTAGATTGGTTCTATACAGAAGCTAGTAGATGGCAGAGTGGAGAAATGTGGGCCAATACGGAGCAGCATTGTTATCAACATATTTTAGTTTAGTCTAAGGGCCTGATTTACTAAGACTTGCGCAAATTAGAGACCGCACTTCCAAAGACTGCGGGTTGAAAAAGTGGGCGTGTTGCGCGTGATCAACTTTTAGGGAAATAGCGCATGCAAAGCCAGGCGCACACAGGTGGAGGCGGGACTAGGCAAAGCCACAGGTTGCGTGCCTCTGTTGTTTGATCAGAAACAGGGCACACTAGATCTTGGGCAAGGTGCGTGTAGCCACTATTGACAAAACACACTTTAGCTTCATTTCAACATCAGCAAAGCCCTTTGAACACGCGCAGAGGGGAAGAATAATTAAAAAGAAAAATCATAGCCTATTTCCCGATCTCGCCCCGGGAGCAGCCCATGCCCATTATATTTGATCATTATTAGGCTATTTT
>OMNZ01019240.1:0-12091 GCA_900303255.1 Lesueurigobius sanzi | reverse complement strand
ATATTTTACAAAACCGTTTCAACCATTCAGTGTTCACTGTTCATTTGGACTGAATCATATTTTTTATAATTTACATATTTTGTATATACTGTAAAAATCCTATTTTTATATTTTTATACATGTAAACATTTATATAATCCTAATTTCAAAAGTACATGCTGCTATTTCTACAAATTACTCAATTCTTTCATTTTTATCCTTTTGTTACGGATATATTACTGTAAATTGTTTTTTGTAAGAGTACAATTATTGAGCTACTGTGACAACGCAATGTGAATAAAACTGTTTTGTTTTTTGCACATTTGAAATGAGTGGTCAACATGCAGTAACATAAACAATCCATGGAGTCTTATTCAACAGAAAGACTCCCAACACTATAGTTTAAATGTGATTCTTGTCATTTCATATTTTAAACTCAAATGAAAAATGCTCTAAGATTTTAAAACATGGATTGCAAATCACACAGACCTACAGAATTGATTTGTTTTCTTCTTTTTTTTTAACCAAGTGTAGTATTATTTAGTAGCCTATACAACACAAAGTTACAGGAGCGTGATAAGTTTATGTATTGTTGATAAAAATGAGCAGAGGGATTTCACTCACTTGATTATAGAACAGTCAAATATAATCTGTAGCTAAAATGTTATAGCTTTTTGAACTAAATGAAATGTTTAGTTAGTAAATAAACCAGGGAGCTGTGCAGTTTCCAGTTTGGCCATGAGGCGGCAGTATTTAACAGTCATTCATTTAACAGAAGGTCAACAGTTCTTATCAGCCCATCTGAGCACAGGGAGGAAGTCACCATCCCTCTGTATGTACTGGGCCAACAATGCCAAATACATTTATACAACGCTGTATGTACCATGTTCTATTTGCCCCATATTTCATTTGTATATATTTTTATGACTAATTTTGCAACAAAAGTTGTTTTAAGTGCACATTATTATGCAGAATGTGTATTTGCACTACAGAAATTATGTTTGTAAATAACTAAAAAATACTGTTTCATTTTATTATCTCTCACACGTATGCCCTGATGCTGCCCCAAAGGACTTAAGGAAAATGTAGTTTCAGTGGTTTGACCCATTGGAGGAGGTGTGTTCTTGTCGACAGGTGCCACAGTCAAGCGGGGCCCACCGGACGGGCCCAGCTCTCACTTCATGAATATTGTGCCTTTAAAGTAGCCAGTTTTTTTTTAATGAAGAGAGGAAGCTTTAAGACGTGTTGTCCACTGAGGGACAAGGAGCCCTGTAGCTCATCCGGATCCAGGCCAGTCCTGTGAGGAGACACAGCCAAATGATGAAACAATCTGAAACAAGGAGTGAAGATCCTGGGACGCATGTAACACAAACACATGTGCGCTCATTAGGCTGCTGTTAATGGACCATGTTCAGGGTGGGGCTTTTGTCCGTACAGTCTGAGTCAGGATGGAGAGACTGAGGATGGGGCATCCCACTCACCCTCTGCACGGCCAGAAGCACTGCTGCGCTGCTGTCATGGCAACAGCAGCAGTCACCAGCACCAGCCTGGGTCTCATGCACAGGCCAGGAGGAGTCAGATTCTCACAATGAGAGCACATCCAACGGGCACCAAAGTACTGTTCGGGCAGCACCTCCTCTTTAACATCTCAGCTTCATCCTGAAGAGAAAATTACACAGTTCCGTGATCATAGTCAGTATTATGGCCAAATCCAAATATCCAGATGTTGATAAAACTATCATGATGCTCCATGAGTAGTTTGTGGATTGTGGGATGCTTAAACTCTGAAGCTGTTTGAGAACTTTTTTTCCAATGTGAAATATTTTCATTATGAAGATGAATATTAGCATACCATAATATAATATTAGAAAGTAGATGTAGTGCAGTAAGCCCCACCCAACATAACTACAGTGAGCAGCCCTCTCCCTGACAAGCTTCATTGTTACAAAAATATTACTTCATTTTTGTCCTCCTGGTTGCAGTTCTTTTTAGCACCGACATAATCCCCCCCATCCACCCCTATTTCCAGTGTGGTTTCCAGCGTGTTCCGATGGAAGAGACCACCCTGCCCCCTCCTCTCTTCACCTACTTCAAATCGGACATATTCTTTCACCACTTGATTCAGAACGCCACTTGTGCACCTTGGCTTTGGAGCAAACCAAGCCACTTACAGAGTCCCGTTGCTGTTGATGCTGGAAGAGTGGCGTCTGAGTCGCACAGTCAAAGCCCATTCAAACAGGTGTGAGGAGCAGACAATTGCAGGTGGCGCTGGTCGGACAAGAGCGCACTGCGAGCATTTTTGTGCTTCTCCAAATCTTGAGCAACCAGTGTCAGATTATAGACTTTGAAAGAATGGCTCGATTGGGACAGTGAGCGCCGCTGGTTGTCCCGTTTTTGTCAGTGTTCTTTGTTGTTAAGCGAGGTCTGTGGGTTTTACGCACAGGTGGGAGATACCCGCTCGGCGTAGGACAGCCCCCCTCTCTGCTCCTCAGCTGATGATGTGAGGAAGTGACATTTTTCACCGCTGCGGTTCGGGACAGCACTGCTCCGCTGCAAACAGGTGTGCTCGTGCGCGGGTCAATCAGAGCTACAAGGAGCGTCCCCAAACAAGGCTCTCCACCACACGGGACAGCGGGACCAAAGGAGCAACAGCGATCCTTTATTAGCCTGAAGTGACTGAGCCGGTGCACACTCGCAGCGAGAGGAGGAGACGGAGCGCGATGACAACGAAAAAGGCGTGCGTGGAGGCACCCAAAAGGAGCAGGAGTCCGGTCGTTTTAGAGGCGGAGATGTTCACGGAATTTCAAGACTGGTGTCTCCGGACCTACGGAGACTCTGGCAAAACAAAGACAGTCACCAGGAGAAAATATAACAAGATAATGCAGACATTGTTACAGAACGAGGACTCGGACGGCGTTTATGTCGACAACAGCCACATCAACGCAAAATTCAAATTCTGGGTGAAGTCAAAAGGGTTTCAAGTCGGGAACAACATCCTTGGGGAGCATAACAAGAAAGGAGCCCCGGGGAAGCCCGTGTTATACGTCCCGGTCAAGTCAACGGTAAAGTGTGTGTGTGTTGTGCGTCTGTCTGAGAGTCCCGTCGCCGCCTGTAAGTTGTCATGATCTCTCCCAGTTCACTGGCGGCTGACAAATGATGAAAACTTATCAGATGAGGTTTCATCTTGGTCCCGGTGTCCGCTCACGATCGCATTTTTTCCATAAAGCTCCACTTTGTCCATCCCAAGCAGAGCAGCCCTACTCTCATCCCGCTGCCATGGCAACGCCGGTGCCTCCTGGCAGTGCAATTGTAAAACGTATCGAGCAAAGCCGTCTCTGTGAGGCCAGTTTTGTCAGCGCCACATCATCACTATCATACATAAAGGTTTAGTCTTATGATGCAAACGCATGTTCACAGAGCCTCTGTGCGTAATTCGATGATAGAGAGGATTTCAGCCCATTTTCAATATACCACAGTCATTTGACTCTTCGTGGCACATCACCAACGCACGCGCCTCTGTCCCGTCCCATTTGTGGACACAGACACAGACTGCTTTCAGCGTCATACATCACTACAGTTTTGTGGCATAAATTGCTGTATTATTTAGAAATATGCATATTATTGTACTGCGCGCATTGAGTGTCGGTGCGCACCCCACTCTTCATTGTCCTGGGAAGGATGCGGCTCGAGGCGCCCGTTGCTCTGGCAACACCTGTGTCGTCCAGAACAGGACGGTGCCTCTGTCGCATCTCATTGGGAAGCTGAGTACGCCATGGCTCTATTTAGACCCTTACACACGTTAATAACATGCGTTGAGTGTATTGGGGTAATTTGTGGACATTCCATGGAGCAGTGGCTGTGCGTAATTGGGGCCACGTGAGCGACTGTAGCGGAAACAAAAGGATCCGCTCGGAACTGATAGCGACATACGCCCACAGTTGGGCTTCTGTCAAAGCGACAGTAAATAGGAAGTTACCCTGTACCCATGTGCACGAGCCCCAGTAATGACCCGCACAGATAAACACGTTCATGATGAACTGTCAGCGTGTGCCCCAGCACAGATCCGGGCGCGCGCCTGAGCCTGTGCGCGCTCACTCGTGTCTCTGCGTGGTGCACGGCCTGCTGTGGCGGTAAGGAGACAACCACCATTTTAAGTAAGCGCCTTGAGGGAATAATCTCCCCCGCCCGCACTGGGACACTCTCTGGACCCAGAGCCAAACACAATTTGTGTTCGAGCGCAGACAGACAGATTGAAGCCTTTGAATTTGTATGAATAGCACTGATCCCTCCACAGGTGTTTTACCTGTGTGAATGCGCACTTAGATTTAGGCCAACTGTCCACAGTGAGCAGCAGTAATCTGCTTCAATATTAAGTTTCTCTCTAGGCACGAGGGCAGGTGTGCAGAGTCTCTGCAGGTGCACTGTGTAAAACCTGTGTGCTGTTAGTGTATGCAAAAGCCTGTAGCATATGCTTTACCCATTACTTTAATATTTATGTTAAGATGAGTCAAAGGCTGGGAAATAACAAGCCTACCCACAAACTACACACAATTCTGGCAACATCAGACTTGCAAGTTGCAACTATAAGTTTTATCATTAAATGGGACATTTTGTCCTAGTGTCCAAGTGATTTTTAACATCTTCAAATGAACATTAACAATGTAATTCTTCCTTAACCATGCCGGGAGTAAGTGGGCAAAAAACAACATCAAATTACTTCCTTCAGTCAGAAGCAACAAGTTACTGTATTTTGAGCAGCACGTTAATGCACTTCCTTATTGCTCTGTCCCGGGCCATTAGAGGCCACAGGGCAGGTGTACATAATTGGTCATTGGCTTTTGGAGGACTGCAGGCGGGGGGCGTGTCCTGTGGCTGAGCATTGGAGCCCACTGCAGCTGCTCCCTGGGTGTGCCAAGTTTCTGTGTGGGGACAGGCCTGGGCCTAAGTGACAGGAGGCTGTGAGGGAGGATGGGGGAGGCGGTGGGGGAGGGCGGGATGTGGCGGCGTGCAGACAGAGAAGGTCTCTTGTATGTGTCAGCGAGGCGTACAAGGCGCTTCAGTGTGACAGTGGGACAGAGGCAGAGGCTGGGCATAACTGCGAACAGCACCGGACAGTCTCAGCGTGGAGGGCCCTTTTCATGTGCCAAATACGACAGAGAATTATTTACTGTCAGCCTCTGTCTATCCCGGGCCCACAGTTCTTTTTAGTTCTCAGAGCATCCAGAGTCTGAGTGAAGAGATGCAACCTCATTTAGCTCTCATTATGTCCTGATTAGAGGACCGTACAGGGCAGGAGGGGGGTAGGACCAGAAACAGACAGTGACATGCACCACACAACAAGCCTCTCCAAAGCTCTGCGCCCAGAGAAGAAACGCTTCAACGCACCATACATTTCCGAAGCACTGTTTTGAAAAATGTCTACATGAAGCATGCTGTTTCTTTAGGTTGCTATGCCGACACACACCAGTAAATATTTTAGATGCTCTCTCACATCACTGTTGGACATATAGAAAGACGGAGGACTCTATCCAACAAATCTGAATTACTATGCTGCAAATATAGGCTCCTTGGAGTAAAGATTAAAGCCAGAGTCTAGAGAAATGGCCTTAACTTTGCTATTATCAGTCAATAAATAAATGGCTGCTTGTGGGACGTCCTGCCTACAGGTATAATTGTGAAATCAATCAGCAGCTCACGCATATCTGTTGTAAAATGGACCTTACATGTTTGTGCCTTGGCCGCAGAAAGACTGAGGAACATCATCATTATTATCTGATTAATTAGTCCAGGCTTCCCCTGAGAGCTCCTCTTTTGTGTCGGGGCCACAGTGTCAAAAGAAAATGGCCCAATTTATTCAAAAGCATTTGCATTCAATTTTGGACATTTTTCTATGTTTTGTGGTCTTCGACAAGTATTGTCTTACTGAACAAGCTGATCATCCGTTATACAAGAGGCAAAGCTAAAGATGCTTCATTACTTTCTGTTCGAGCCGTTGAGCAACTTGTGTGTGAAAGATGCAGAGCCCCGAGCTGAGCATCTCATCACAAGTTCTTTGTTCGACAGCCTCCAAATCCCTCCGTATATTGACACCCTCCATCCAGTGTTGGGAGGCGAGATGTGGCCCGTCTGATAGTTGAGCGTGTACTGTATGTGAGCTGGTACAAAGAGGGGGTCGCAGATCGCTTGCTCTGTGTTTCCTCCCTACAGCACCCTCTCTGTTGCCATGGAGAGATCGTTCTTTGCTTTCCCATAGGAGGAGAAATTAACACCATTTTTAACTGGCCTGGGGGCCTCCCCCCGTGTGGGAGATGTCTGAGTTCTGCTCGACTCGCTCACACAGCTGGTCTTTAAGACGGCCATAATCGCCCTAACTCACTGCTCCTATCATCTGTTACACCTTCTGAAAGGCAGCGTTTACCAAACTGGGACGGGCCTAATGGGTGCCGAACGACAAAAATGATCATGTGATGATGAATGCTGTAGCCATTTCCACACACCTCGTCTGAGGCTTCCTCAGAGCCAATGGGAGCCCCCGCCTCAGTGGGACAGAGGGGTGTCACACAGTCTATCAAATAGAGCTCATGAGCAGCAGCTGAGAGGGAAACACCATCACTGGACACAAGGCCAACCTAATGTGGCTTTAATGGCAGGGCTTAATAAAGTGAGAGGTCCCGGGACAATGGAACAGAAGGAGGAGGAGGGGGCATCTTACCACAGGACGTCCTACAGTATTAGATAGTGCAGTCTTATATATTACTCAGGGGCTAAAGGAGATTTCCATTTACACGTCCATTAGCCAGTTGACAGATTTACAGGGAGACTAAGGGCCTTTAAAAAACGACCTGTTGTCACATCAGCAGTGAGATAATCCGAGTCATTAATGTACTGTTGACACACGCACACACCTCACACATGCGCATGAAAAAGACACAGATGTTGACTTCAATACATTCACTGAGTGTTTGCAACTATAAGAATCCCGAACGTCAGCAGTCCGGCGTGTGCCTCTGCCACTGAAGCTAATTTCTGTCCCGTCCTGTCTTCGTGACCCAGCTGCGCGCCCCTCCGCCCCCTCCTCCTGACCTGGCTGTGTGCAGGACCGCTCGGCTGGCTCCCCTCGGCGACTCTCTGCCTCGCTCCATGTGCATGTGTGGATGTGGAGACTGCCGGCGGGGGTGGGGGCGGCCAACTCAAACCCCTCCTGTCTCCTAGCAACAGAGCGGTTTGGTGCGGGACAGGGAGAAAGCGTGCAGGGGATGGGGGCTGGTTACACACACAACAGTCAGTGGCTGGGGAGAGCAAAGTCCTACGGGATTAGAAAAGATGGAGCACAAGGAGCAAAGGGGAGAGTGAGAAGAGAGCAGGAGTTTAGTGTCGCTCTGTCGTCACAGATTGAGGGCGCTGACATGTCTCCTTTGCTCTTCAAAAACGCTGCTGATGAGACCAAATATCTATAAAGCCATTCAACAGCTGTTCTTCTCCCTGATGCTTTGCTACTGTATCAAAACCTACATAGCCAGAAGAATCCACACACCCAGAAGAGTTGTGCTGAGAGGTGCACTCCCTCTCCTCTTGTTTTGGGAGCTACAGTAAATAGCTTTTCTGGCAAACTACAGGCGTGCAAGGCCTTCAGGTGACATGATCGCTGATGAAAGCAATGCGCTCATAGCCACAGGCGGTTATTTCATGAGCGTTACAATGGTTTAGTAAATTTTAGTTTTTAGATTCAGACACATGCCAGTGCGACAGGGAGGCTTACTGCCAATCTAACTCTGCTGGATTGCACATAGGGTTTTTGGTTCATTGGATTTCTGGTCCTGAAGCGGAACCTGCTCACAAGAGAGCATCCCTGGTGTAAAATGCTGATGTTTGTTGGGGTAGAATTCAGCAGAGGATGCAGCAGCGGTGTGGGTGCACTGCACACCCCACAGTTCTGAGATTATCTAAATCCAGCGTGAATGGGCCTGACACCATTGTCCCAAGCAGCGCCGCGGTGATGTCACCGGGGATGTAGATACCTCCAGTGCAGCAGATTACAGTGGCAATGATGAGGTGAAGCAGCGCTATTATTTCATTTATTATTACATTTTGTCCATGCTGACACAGAGAGACGGGAAAAAGCATCGGATTAAAACAAACCCGCTCTGTGAGCTGGTTTTAGTTGCTATAGCAACGATCATTACCTCGCACTTGGGAGAGCAGGAGCAAGGAGCGAGAATGGGGAGAACGGGACAGAGGTAGGGATACAGTCAGAGGGGTGGCAGCTAAAAATGATGGAAAAATTCCAAAGCCCAGAAACAGCACTGAAATGTAGTAAGTTGCAAAAGTATAATTTGTCAATGACGACGGGGGATAAGTTTTGAACTCGGGACACATCAGTAAAATGAGAACAGATCAACTGACCCACCTAGAAGCCAATCTGTGGCAAATGTCAAGGCTGGTCTCATTTCATTTGGAAAAGGTGGCTCTAATTAAAAAACCCAAATCCATTAGTTCCATGTGACGCTGCTGGGACAGCAGCTGAGAGGGCCGCTGATAAGATCAGTCCAAAGGGCTGTTGACTGTTACAGAGCACACCACACAATAGGCCTTGGGGTGAGGAGCATGGAGGAGAAAGCCCCATGTGGTGCAGCGGATGGAGGCTGTTGTCCTGGCGATTGCACTTCTCTGGTGTGTCACATGACCCTTTGCCCAGCACACCTGCCCGAGAGAAATAAGTGGCAGTTTCTATGGTGACAGGGTCAGCGGTATAGGAAGCAGGATGGCGGCCAGAGGTGCTGATAGGAGGGACTGTTGGGCTTTTACAGTGTTGGTTGTGTTATTTTTAAACATTACACAGAGGAAGTGATGGTTTTGCAGGCCCAGTGAGAGTTTATACACCTGGGGAGGCAGAGGGAAGGAGCCGCACCACGAAACAACTCAGGACACGGCTGGCAGCGTGTCGGACTGTCCGTAACAACATTATCCGTGACTCATGTGCCATAAAGATCTGTCCTGCTCACATCACCAGGCTGTAGACTCTTATACAGCTGTACCTCACACTCCCTCCCCTAATAAGCCTTATTATATATGTAACCCTGAGGCACAACATTCCACTTAACTCTGGTTTTGTGTGTTTTAGTGCTCTGACGGCGGTTCGGTGCAAGAAAATTCCTCGCTGAAGCGCGTGGCTGTAGTGGAGGACTTCTTCGACATTATCTATGCCATGCACGTGGAGATAGGCACTGACCCTGGCAGAGCCCCCAAACATGCAGGCCAAAAGAAGACCTACAAAGCGGTGAGTAGATCAAGCCAACATTACTTTGTGAGTAAATACTGGAAGTTAAGTCACTTTTACCACCTCCGTTATGTGTCATTTTTAGCATAAGGAGTTACCAAGGGAACAAATATAGCCACTTACTCCAAGACAACGAAATACGCCAAAGCTGAACAGTAATTCTTACTGTATGTGGTTCATGCTTAGGGCGACCACCTGTCCTTCTTTTGGTTCTTTTGGCCTATAAAGATCATGCACCCCTTATTCAAAGAAATGGCATGAAAACAATTCGATTCACTAAGAGAATGATATAATGTTCATACCCCTTGCATAAAATGTACAATTTAGAGGTCTAACTTTATGGATCGGAATAATGTTTGTGTTTCCATTGTTATTCCAGTTTGTCTTTTAATGAATTGGTGCTATGTTGGCCTATACATTTTAATTTCTCAATACTGACCAACCAGATCTTACTACTTATTACACTTTTACTACTTTTTGAAGTGGTCACCCTAACCTTATAGGAGAAAAGCAGCTTTGATCTGTAAATTTACCCCACTGGGTACAGGTAAAAGGTATCAGTATTGTCCCAAAAAAAAAAAAAAAAAGCAAAACAACTGGTTCAAAAATAATGTTAAATGTATGAACGCTATCAATTTTAAGGCAAATGAAATCTGGTCATTATGAAATTTATGAAATAAAGATGAGGAAAAAATGTATTCCAAGTTTTGTGTCAGTAAAGCGTTCATATTAGTATAAGGAATTTTATGTGTAAAAATAGCAAAAGTTGTGCAGCGACCAAACATTGATAATAAATCGAGCCAGGTTTAACTTTATGGTTTTATTTTGTTGTTAAATTAGCTACAAAGATGTTCAGATTCAGAGCGGATTTCATATCTTGTTTAGTCTTTGAATAAGCTAGTTATTAGAGAAAGAAATGTATAAAAATTCCAATTATGTTTTTTTGGGGTTTCAAAGCTTAATACATCAGACAGGAAGTACTGGAAAATCTCACTGAGCAAACGTTCAAACTATCAAAGGTACAACACTGGAAAAACATGTGTTTGTCTGTGCTATTAAAGTGGAAGTTTGGTGGCAACAATTTGAGAGAATAAAATTTTCAGAAAATGGCCTGCTTTGCTTTCAAAAGTTTTGTCTGCTGTGTCTCCCCTTAAAGTGCTGGCACCGGAAACAACTGAAAGTTCCCCAGCCCTGTTTGGGTGGGGCATTGGGTGTGGCAATGGCGAAAAGCTATGGGACATCATCACTGCTGCTTAGCCAGTGAAAAAAGAAATCCCAGAGCCCATTCCCGTTACTGCCCCTGCCCCGTAGAGGTCCTGTCATGTCCTATATCGAGTGTAGCCCTTTGAGGAGGCAGCAGCACTGGGGCAGGGCATAATATGAAGCTGTCAGTATGGCCTTCTGGGAGGTGCACTCCTCTGGGTGGCCTTTCCCCCTCCACTGTTGCCTGTAGGGGCCATGATGGCAGCGCACAGAGGGGCAGAGGGGATCAGGAGCAGCCGTGGCGGGCCGGGGGGAGGCGGGCACCCCTGCTGCCTCTCTCCATGGTCACGTGAAGGTCGCGACTAACAGGGAAACGCCAGCGGGGGTGAGTGGCACAGCAGCAGACGAGAGGCAGAGCACGTTGTAAAAACAAACATGCTTCACCTGGGACGCACAGGGTTATGGTGTATCCACAAAAAAATCTGTTATGGGTTCATGTATCAGAACTGTCATCCCAGTAATCTTGTCCAAATCTTTTGTTTTCTCAGTTCAGATTGGGTTGGCATAGTAGTAACCCGTTTACAAAATGATTTGACAGGTCTGAGATGCCCTTCCCAGGAGCATGTCCAGACTTTTCTCAGTGCTTGGTCTAGGCGGTATGTTATGTTTGGGTGGCACTAGGCCCATGTCTGTAAGGCTTAAAGCTAAATTTTACTTAATTTTCATTATTCTGATGAATTTGCATGGGCTTATTTGTAACCATGTTTGTGATATATAGCAAATAAAAACTTGATCCTGACCTCCACTGCCTATAGTCCACTGAGTGGAGTGACCAATCAGTTTCCAGTGGATAGGGCCTGAGCTACACCTGCCCAACCCTGGACACTTCCTACTACAGCCAGCTACTCGTCTGTCACTGGATATTCATTTTCAGACAAGCATACAGTATATGAAATGGGGAAGTGAATCTATCAGGGGCGAGGCTAGGCCTATTTTAGGGGTGCTTGAGCACCCCTAAAATAAATTCAAGCACCCCTAAAAATTACAGTCCCCAAAAAATATTATGTACAATATATTGTTTAAATTATTTATATAAATTACTTTTGTTGGTTGATTTACTCAAAGCAAATACGCTTATTTACTTACACAAAAAATACCTCACCCCTCTTTACTAAATGGTTCAGTCCATGGAGGCAGCTGTAGCTTCGCCCCTCTCCTCAGCGCTCCAGCCTCCAGTCGGACCCGTTCTCTCTCGTCTCTCCCTGGATTAAACTTTGGTGCTGGTTTTCAACAGTTTATACGGAGAAAATAATGACTGTATGAACTGTGTAAAGTCTGTAAAAAGGCTCCCCTCTTCTCAAGCTTTCAGCCAGTTTTTATATTTTGACATTCCGCCTCATATTCACGGACTTAGGTCACCTGCAGCTGATGAACAGAGCTGTCAGTGCATTCAACAGTGGGATTTAGTGGCGAAATCGCTGCGCATTTCCCACTATATTTTAAGTGGATTAATATCTTCAAAATCATTGTATAAAACAACAGGCCACGAGTTTAGACAGAAGTTCAGAAGTTTCAGACTTTAGTTTCATGTGGAGCCTTGTCACAGCCATGAATGTTAGAACAATTCATCAC
>OMNZ01019233.1:8090-22367 GCA_900303255.1 Lesueurigobius sanzi | reverse complement strand
GAATGCCTTAGTAGATTTTGAGCAGTGTTTAGGGTTGTTGTCTTGTTGAAAGATCCAGTCCCTTTGTCACTGATTCCTGGACATTGTTCTCCAGAATCTGCTGATATTGAGTGGAATCCATGCGTCCCTCAACTTTAACAAGATTCCCAGTCCCTGCACTGGCCACACAGCCCCACAGCATGATCGAACCACCACCAAATTTTACTGTAGGTAGCAAGGGCTTTTCTTGGAATGCTGTGTTCTTTTTCCGCCATGCATAACGCCCCTTGTTATGCCCAAATAATTCTATTTTAGTTCCATCAGTCCACAGCACCTTATTCCAAAATGAAGCTGGCTTGTCCAAATGTGCTTTAGCAAACCTCAAGCGACCCTGTTTGTGGCATATGCAGAGAAAAGGTGTTTTCTGCATTACTCTTCCGTACAGCATCTCCTTATGTAAAGTGCGCTGAATAGTTGAACGATGCACAGTGACACCATCTGCAGCAAGATGATGTTGTCGGTCTTTGGAGCTGGTCTGTGGGTTGACTGTGACTGTTCTCACCATCCTGTGCCTCTGCCACTTCGGGCCTTAACTAGAACTGTGCCTGTGGTCTTCCAATTCCTCACAATGTTCCTCACAGTTGAAACTGAGAGCTTAAATCTCTTAGGAAGCTTTCTATATCCTTCCCATAAACCATGATGTTGATCAATCATTGTTTTCAGGTCGTTTGAGAGTTGTTTTGAGGCTCCCATGTTGCCACTCTTCAGAGAAGAAAAGAGGAGAAACACTTACAATTGGCCTCCTTAAATACACTTTCTCATGATTGGATTTGTCTGTGTATGGAGGTCAAGGGTCACTGAGGTTACCAAACCAATTTTGAGTTCCAATAATTAGTGCTAAAGGTATTAAAATCAATAAAATGCAAGGGTGCCTAAATTTATGCACATGCCTATTTTTGTTTAAATAATTGTTGCACACTTTCAGTAAATCATACAAACTTTATTTCACTTCTCAAAAATCACTGTTTGTCTCCTATATGATATATTTAACTGGAATTTTTTATCCATACAACCAATGATTTATAAAGGAAAATCATGAAACTTTTTCATACCACTGTATACATAAAGGATAGTTTCAGTACTAAAAATCTAAAAGTATATTTACATTTGGTTTGTCTATGTACAGAACCAAAAAAAATTTTTTTTTTTCAAAAACATCTACTCTATTCTTCAAAGGAATGGGTTTATAATCCTGTTTCGCAACTTTCAGAAAGCAACACGGTCACAGTATGTAAACAACAAGAACTAGCGGCTAGTTCGCTGACAAACAAATGCTAGATTTTACAATATACTGAAGGGCAAAACATGTGTTATTCCACTAAAAACAAAAGTCTTGTTTAGCCTAGAACATGATGGTTGCTGAAGACAGTGCAGAACTATTTGCGATCATCATAGTAAAATAAAAAACATGCATCCATCTATGGCTTTTTATTAAGAAATTTAGATTAACCAAATCCACTGTACATGCATGTCTTTGACCGGCAAGAGACCCATAGTATTAGCCACTCACAATGATAAACTGGTCCAATAAAAACAATAATGAAGTCGATTTGATTAAATAACAATTGCCTTACTTAATACACCTTATCTATTGACATCTGATCTACTTTCTTTTTTAACCCAGAATCCTCACTAAAAGCCAGTTATATTAGCCTCTCTGTGTGACCTCCGGCTGCTTCTAAATTAAACCTATTTGTCTTCGGTCTGTGGACAATACTGAGCGCCTCTCAGACAGGTATAAGAGATGGTTCTGCAGCTTCACACAGAGCGAACGGTATTAGATGCTATTAATTAGGAGCCGTGATGAAAAAGGAAATGTGTTTTCTCTGAGCCCGTAACTCACCGGGAAATAACCCCCAATTTCACACAAGAGGAACATAAGAAGATTATACTACAGATATAAAGGGAGCTTAAGGAACAGAAGCAGGTGTCTTTATTGTAGTAGTACGGCACAAGCGGAGTATTATCTTCTATAGACCCAAACATCCTTGGGCTATTGGTTTGTTTAAATACCGATGGACCTGGAAACTGCATTTAGCAGTTCAGATCAGTGGTTTTCAAACTTAAAAAAAAATATATATTAGTTCAAGTACTCCCCTTATTGAGGTAGCTGACAATTATTTATTAGTATTTAGTAGTGTGTTGTGGTTAAAGCTAAAATGATCTCATACGCTTTGCTGCAAAAAAAAAATCATTAAAATGTACTTTCTTTAAAAACATACTATGGTACTAGGGTTGGGAAACACTGGTTTAGATAACAATCAATCTCCAAGTATATATAAGTACAATATTAAGTTTAGCTATAAAAAAATATGTATTTGAGTCATACATATTTGATCAGAGACAATGCACAGACAATAGTCTAAAAAGTAAATACAGTATGTCATGTGCCAGGTTTTAGCAAAAATGCTAAATAAATTACTTACAAAAAGTGACAAAAGTGCAGGTATAAAATATCATAAAAAAGTTCATAAACAATTAAATGTAAGTTCTCAGTCATACAGGAGTTGTCCATCGTACCATAAGCAATTAAGTAATCTTTTTTTCAGTTACATCTTACAACTAGTCCAATTTCAGGAAACGATCAAACTCACATTTATAGCATTTATACCACAGTCACTCAGTGTACAGTGTTTACAGATGTATTGTGACAATAACTACTGCTTGGTGTGTAAATGTACTCTAGTTTGTGCTTCAGATCATTTAATTTGGAAAGAGTGTCGCTATACTACGTATACTCCCTATACAAAGGCTTCATTAAAAAAAAGATAGTTGACCAAATGTGGTTTTACATCTTGGAACACTGCACTCTGCTCTGGCTGTCGACTGCATGGATCCAGAGCTTTTCTCTAATTGTTAGTCTCCAGCAGTATTCTTTACAGCTTGTTTGTCGTCTTTATGAACAGAATTTTGAGGAGCAGCCAGGGGTCAGAGGGATCAGGTTTGGAGACTACAGGTTATCATCTTTACTCTTTGAAGAGCATTGCTCTGACCTGAGGGTTTAACAGGCCAGCACCTTCGACCTGCACTGGGGCAGTTTGTAGCAGAGTATAAAGCAGCACCTCAAATCCAATTCCATGGCTCTCAGTCAGGAAAGAAGTTTGATTACCCTCTCCTGGTCAGTGGAAAGTCACTGTCTTAAGAAGAAGATTTGAAGTATCTCAAGGTCTTTTTCACAAGGAAGAAAGAATGGAGCGTGAGAGGTGAGTCGAAGAACAAACCTATCATCAGTCAATGTTCCTTCTCTCCCTGGTCATGAGCTCTAAGTCATGAATGGAAGGGCAAAAGGTCAGCACTCCCTTAGAAAGAGGGTAAGCTCAGTGACCTTAATGTTAAACCATTACAGCAGTATCATTTATCAGTGTAAATTTAGTACCACATAGAATCAAAGCAACAAACAAATGCAACAATCGAACTAAAGCTTATCTATACATGCGTTCAGTCACATGACCTCAGTGGTAAGGTCCGCCATCTTGTTGCCGCTGGCTAGTACAACAGTGTATCAGTCTATGCGTCTCTGTGATTCATATCTATGGTCTGCACTGACTGAACTCAAGATGCTACATCTGAAATTTACACCTCAGACAGAAGAACAGAGCTGATACTTAAAGAAAACCAAAACCTTTAGATTTGATCTTCATCAATCGCTTACTGACAGCAAGGCCTGCCATATGGATAACTTTGTGACCATTGGAGCACATCAGCTACAAAACATTAGCTACTGCTGCTCAACACAGCCAGATAATACAAGGCACAGAGCGGAGAACGCTCATAGCCAGATAATACAAGGCACAGAGTTGGAAACACTCACAGCCTGAAGTAGCTAGCTAACTCAATTAGCGGAGAAGACTCGGAGAAAAGTGGTGGGAAAGTTGTGAAAACACAGACCAAATGGGCATAAAAACACACACTGCGAACCTGCGAAAACCTACGGCACGGGTAAATAGCTAGCACTGAGATAAACTGTGGCAGACGCACACAAAATACTTTGCCTTAGTCAACCAGGTGGCTCAAAAATGAGAGTTAGTACATATGTAACTCAGGTTCTAAGAATTCCGGATGACCGCGGAATGAAATAGAACTTAGCTAGCACCTCGGCAAAATGTAGCTACTTTACACGGAAAACAGACCAATACGCTGTTTGTTTACCATCCCATGTGCTCTCTGGGGCCGTCTTTTTGCCCGTCAGCATTCATCACAATGGCATACAAATACTGTGGTCAATCAGTTGTCATTTATTTACCTCCTCCTGAGTGAGTAGTGATAGTGTATTACTGATTGTTGTAGTGAGGGCATGGCATTGTGTTGTAGTGTGGTAATTCCACTTCAGGCAAGAAGATGGCGGCGACAGCTATGCGTAACACGTCACTGGAAACCCATGTATATCTTACTTAACATCAGTGTGTTAATCTTGATTATATATTTTTAATTTAGTTTTAATCTAATTTTTGTCGGGAAAACTATTACTTATGACAAAATATTTTAGTCAATATTTATCTACAGTATATAGTGTACCATATGGCTTCAGAAGAGTGGGTTCATCTCACCAGCAGCCCCTGTATGATGGTGTGCCTGTTCTTGCCCTCGTAGTCCACCACCTCGATGTAGTCCAGGTATGCGTCGGCCCAGTACACCAGGCGGCTGACCAGGTCCAGAGTGATGCCATGAGGAAACACGATCTTACTGTCCACCAGCTTGGTCCGATTCTGACCATCCATGTCACAGCGCTCCACCTTCGGGATCTGACCATAATCTGTGAAAAACACCTTCCTAGAGAGAAAACACAGGGAGATTCAAGTTATAGGAAATCAGAACATTCCAGAGAGCCTGTAGTTTAAAATTGAGGTGGTGGGCAGATATAGCTATGGCGGTAACTTTGGTAACTGTCAAAATGCAGATTTTTCTATTTGGTTTAATACTGTATCTCTGTAATGACTGGACTTTTACTCATGAAACCAAAACTGTTCAACGTCTGCACTTAACACGTTGTGTTAGATGTTCAAAAGATGTTCAAAAGTGGCGTCAACATTTCAGCTTGTGTTCATATGTGTAGATGTGTAGATTTGTAGATGAAATCACTACTTAATAATCAGGCTCGACATTTATGGATGTTCTATTTTGAGATTTCCTTCAAAAACTGTGCCTAGAGTTGTATGATACCTTAGCTAATGTAATAATGACCGATAACGTAATCAATTCGACCAGTTCCAAAAAAGTAATAAGCCAATAACGTAATAACTGTCCAATAACGTCATAACAGCGGTGAGCCGATAACGTAATAACGATTGACCGATGACGTAATAACTTGTTACATTATCGGCCTCGCAAGCAGAAAGTCTGTGATAATTTAATAAATCCAGACAATAATGTAATACTACATAAAAAATGACTTTCTCTCAGAAATCATTTGATTTGGGTAGTTTTTTTTAGCACAGGGGTCTCCAAACTTTTTTATGTTGTGAGCTACTTTTACATAACAAAAATGGCAGTGAGCTACTTATGCTTCAAATAAGCAGATGTATCTACCGTATGCAATGCTCTACACCTGATTTATTTCTCGTAGTAGAATGAGATTTTTGTTTTCTAGCATTTTTGTGACAGTGACACAAAAAATGATCCCACAAGTTGTAAAATGTGCTTATAAATTTATCTGGGATGTTAGAAAGTGAGGAAAGTGAAAAATGAACCTCTTTCATTGTATAATGCCTTTAAGTGGAATTTACCTGTAACCAAGATGTATTTTCAACACTATTTAACAAAATGACTACAGTTTCCTCTTTAGTCTTTACAATATTTACCTAAATGTTGGAAGAGTGTGTTCAACATTTTCTATGAAAAAAAGAGTCACCATACATGTAGAAATGTTGAAATCCCTGGCGAGCTACTTGGATAAGGCTGGCGAGCTACATGTTGCTCCTGAGCTACTGGTTGGAGATCCCTGTTTCAGCTGTTTGCGTTGTTGCGTGTTATCGGCTCACCACTGTTATTACATTAGCGGCTTATTACATTTTGAAACTGGTCAAATTTATTACGTTATCGGCTGTTATTAAACAATCTCATTTATGAAACCAAAAAATGTTCACTAAAATTGTGTTAAACAAATAATGCTATACTGGACTATTTAATTCACCCGGAGCTGTTAACCTTGATGTCCATTTCAAGAATATGTATTAATAATATACACGGATTAGCCAATAGAGGAAATGATCAGTGTAGCAGTATTTCCTTTGTCTCTGATAACAGCGCCAACAAAATCATGCAAAGGAAATCCAGGGGCATTGCTAGAGGAAGAGGCAATTATAACAGAGAATGTATTCAGCTAAAGGAAGGTAAATGCAAATCCATAAAGACCATTGCTATTTCTCTAGAGGATTAACGTAAACAAGAAGTAAGAGCAAGCTTCTCTGACCTTGAGGTTCGAAAGAAGGGTTTTCTTGTTGAAAGTCTGTTTGTTGTTCTTATGCTGAATACGGAGTCATGTACAAGGTGTGAGAAGCATGGCTTGTATAAAAAGTATACAAAGCCAGTGGATCTGATCTAGCAACTTTTCTTATTAGAGAAAGAAGACGATGGATACATAACTGATCAAGCTGGAGCAGCAGGTGAAGCATTTACACACTAACTGGTGAGTAGGGATGCCCCGATTGTAACTTTTTGAGTCATTATTATTGTGAGGAAAAATAAATATAGGGATTTTATGATTATTCACAATTATCAAATTTAGGAAGAAAAATACATAGAATTTTACCTATACATATGTTTAATGACTCTATGGGCCACAAGCGCCTCTGCACAGTCACAAAGATGCCTTTTCTAATGACAAATTATGTGGCAAATAGTGAATAATATTAGCACAAGCAGCAATGAAGATCCTCCAAGTATAAAAAAGATGTAAATGAGTTTGTTCTCCAACTTGATATTACTCAGTGGCTCAGTAGTGTCCCCTGAAAAGTTACACTGTGTAACATTTCAAATTATACTGTTACTATCAATACAAAACATGCTCCTATTGACCAGCTAGAACCAGCAAATGATATTTGCAGAGGGCAATCCAAGAATGGATTGGGATGAGGACCTAACCTAATTCAATGTCATATTTGGCTCCTTTTAGTCAACATCTCCATATAGACGAGCTGGAAACGTCCCCGCTCCCATGTTACAAGTCAGGTCTTAGGAGGTGAGCCTCTCACAGCAAAGACAGAGCACAGAGGTTCCTCAGTGTAGAACAAAACGTCCTACACTTTAACTACAGAGTTCACATGAAGACTGAAGAATATTTGCCTATGTCAATAAAGTTGGATTGGATTAGAACAGTGATCAGTAACAAAAAAAGATATGTCAAGCCCTGGTGACACTGTAGATGGTAAGATGGTAAATCAAAACTAAACTCTAAACTGTGCTATGGTGAGTGAGTGTTTTGTACTGACCCCATGGTGGGGTCGAGCGCGATCCCTTTGGGGTTGTACAGCTCCTGGATCAGCAGCGTCACACATATCTGACCGTCCTTGTCACAAACGAAGATGCGGTCGTCCACGTCATCCACGAAGTAAAAGTTTCCCGTGAGCCAATCGATGGCCATCTGCTCCACATCTGCAGCGGGACAAGAGAGGAGACGACAGACAAGAGCGATCAGTATGTTGACACAACAAACAGCATATAGCAATATCTACTTTAGAATTTCAAGCAGCATACCACTATACCTTAACAAACCACAAACTGAAGAGGAAAATGTGGTGGAAAAATAGACTTGATGCATCAAAATAGTGTTTTACTGATATCAATGAATTGAAATTTGGATCTTTTGGTGCGAATTCTTCATATTCTCCATTCCTGCATGAGTTGTCTCCAATTTCTCCACATCAATCAAAAACAGTGTACATGCGCAACATACTCAATGGAGGCTCTGACACTGCTCTGTACGTTCCCAAAAATCTGGATGCCACCCCCTCTGACTCTCACTCCAGGAAATCACACACATTGCTGGTGCTTGGTACTTTCACAAAGGTCGAATTTTGGGTCAAATAATATCTAATCGGTTAGAACTGATCATGAGGTACACGAGCAGAAATGCACATACATCCTTGAGCAAGACACTTTGCCCACATTGTCTAGTGCTTTGGATGATTGTTGTCATATGAAAGCGCTACAAATAAGATTCCCTTTCCCCACGAACTGTCGAAACAGGGCTGCAGTGTGCAAATTAAGGAAGCAACAAGAAAAGAAAGTGACATTGCTATGAGATTTTAAATTTCTACAGGCACCCCCTAAAAATGCATATTGGATTTCTCCCCAGGGGCTGACTCTGGCTGAGTAGGTGGCATTATAACTGATTTGCCTGCAACAACTCCCAATATCCGGTTACAAAATGGCGGTGACAAAAACAAAACATTAGTTACTGTATGTTCCTGCACATCCACAAAAAACCCACAAAACTTTGAAATCAGACGTAATTAGATGTTATTAGAATATTACTGTCTCATGTTCCAGCCTTTGTGGGGAAAAAAAAGTTTATTAAATGAGAGGAGCTTTGGTTTGAGTTTTCTTTCTCTCCACTGTACTAATAAAGTCATCTTTCTCTCAGTGTTTGAGTTCACAAACACATCTTTTGCCGCTCGCACTGATTTGTTTGAGTCTGCTCCACCGATAGTTCGAGCCAATCACATTAGAACCCACATCCTATTGCCATTCGGATGTGTTTGACAATTACAACAACCGCTTTTATTAATACCTTTTAACAACAAGATGATGCTTGAAATACACACTTGCAACAAGCTTAGAGTATCCCACATCCTTCGACCCTCCTCCTTTTAAATGCTGATGATATGACTCTTGTAGCTTTACTACAGAAAGTGGAGAGTCTGTATTTTAATCATTTGTCCATGTGTGTGGACAGCTTTTTAGAAATTAATGTTCTTAATTTGACTTAATGTGATTTAAATTTTCGTTGTACTTGCTGCAATGACAATAAAGATTATTCATTCATTCTTAAAACAAAGGTCATTGTGCACACTGATAAAGAGACATTGACACATGTAAAAATTCATGGTCAAAATGTTGAGATGGTTGACAACTTCAAATATCTTGGCACATACATAGTAGATGGGAGACACCACCTTCATTTTCAAGAAATGCTCACAACGTTTGTATCTGCTTTGCAAACTGAATCATTTTTGGTGTGAGTCTGTCTATCTTTGAAACTGTGTACAAGAGCCTCACTTTTAATATGCTGATGTGGTTTGGTAACCTCAACATGAAGAATCGGAATAAACTCCAGAGGATCATGAACCAGAGCTTGAAGATCATTGGGCAGCTACAAAGATCTCTGAGATGTTTGCACGAGGAGCGTTGGGAAAGAAGGCTGAGCACATCATCAGCGATGCTTCCCATCCACTAAAGCGCGAGTTCGAACTACTGCCGTCAGGACGGAGATATCGACTCATATCAGCGAAGAAAAACATTTTGAAATACTCCTTTGTGCCCACACTTTGTTCTAATCTTCCAAATGACTTTGGTGTCGAATTGTACAGGAAATGTAGTGCCATATGATATTTGCTGGATGTGTGTTTTTATGTGGTTTAAGGTGAAACCAAAGACAAAATTTCCACCTTGGTGGACAATAAAGTTTTCCTATTCGTAAGTTTATCGTTTTGAGATCTAGCTGTGATTGGTTGAATCGAGGATGCTCCTCTAAAAGTTCATCCTCTTCATGACCAATTAAAACGGGGACCATTCCAGATTGATACTACAGCACTAATGTTGTGTGCACTTCTTTATTATCAATCGGGCTCCTGCCTGCTTACTAATACAACTTGATAGGCCAAAAATGTCCATGCCAATTTATCAACAACAGGCAACCATCGAAAGGTGCTAGGTTTTTACTTTTCACTCACATGTGGCACCATCACAAGGTTAAGGTCATTGCTATTTTCCTTAAGATTATTTGGCACCAGCCCCACCCACTGATGGAACTCAAATACCTTTAGGTCTGGGCACGTCCCATCAACCGCACACTGGAGGCCATGCTGACGACAAGGTAACGAGAGAGCGCACAAAACACGCCAAAGAAAAGAAACCGAGGTGGGAATACCCTTGCCCCCCCAAGAACATTATTTGGACTGTGGGGAGGGCCACGCACAGAGGGTCTAAATGAGGTGGAACATCAACACGGGACATTAAAGTACCAGTAAGTTTGGGTCACTCTGCGCCGCCACTTCCTTCCTGTGCTCAAGCAACGATCTGAACCGCGAGCACTGGCCAAATGCAGAGAGACAGAGGACTATTGTTGCAAATGAAAGAGACCGAGGTGTTTAAATTTTCATGGGACTTTGCTTGACTTGACATTAAAGCAGCACTGGCTATTTCTGAGGCAGCGCTCAGACCCACCACAGTCCAAAAAGACGTATGACCAGGATAAGTACTCAGAGTAGAAGTACTAGTAGTAGAGGTGAACATGCAAATACCCCAAATAAAGAGAATTGAAACGGTCACTTCAGGGTTTATACAGAAAGTCCATTTTAATGCTTTTCAATGCTCAAATGCAATATTTTTCCATGCCACGAATACAAAAATGTGTGCATATTTCAGTTTTTAACATTCACAAGAATTCCATCAAACAGAGGATTGAGCAAAAAGTTTGATATTCAAAGGAAAAATTAGATTTAAGTTTTGAGCAAAACATGTGAAACCTGCATACAGATGGTAGAGAAATTCATTATTTTCTTTAGAAATTCAGATTCAATGGCCTTTTGATGGCATTTTTAGTCTCCTGTGGAAACCCTGCTTCCGAGTTTGAAGGATTGAAATTGGGATAATTTAGGTCATTCAGCCTTAAACCTTTACAGTTACTGTAGATTCCACTGCAGCTAACACTAGTGGCAAAACAGTAGGAGCTACTATACAGCCCTACAAAGGCAAAGTGCACTTTCTATTGTAACAGTCCATTTAGGGTAAAGTTGGTGAGATGTTGGCCATCTGACTATGTGACATATACACTAATGGTATAATACTATTGTGATACTTTATGATCAGTCTTAACCAGTGTTGGGGGTAACGTGCTATTAGGTAACGTGCTAGAATACTCAGATTAGTTTTGTAGAGTAACAAGTTTTGCGTGCTCAAGTATCTAGTACTAGCTACTTTTTCAACAAAGTAACTCCTTAGTTCGGGTCATCTCCTCTCCACATCGACACTTCCTGTTTCGAGCAGGAGAGGTGCAGCGGGTCCCAGGGGTGTATGGGTCTGTTTGAGCAACAGAGAAAGAGGAGCGAGCTGCACTTTACTGCATCAGAGTCTCGGTGAGTGTGTTTATGTCATTATTCACTTCATTTGTTTCTTAAAATAGCGGAGCTTCTCTGAACATTTGTTGACAAAATCTCTGCAAAGACTAATGTGTTCATCTTTAGCTCAAACGCTAACAATCGGCTATTTCATTGCTATTAAGGATGTTAGCTTGTTGATGCCTCTTATAGTGGACTGTTCCTGTAGTTTGTCAGTGTAAAAACATAACTAAAGCTCAGAGAAGTTGATTCATCTCACTATTATTTCTGCATTTACTGATACCAAGCAGTTGTTGTTTGCGTGGTTTAGCTTCTACGACGGCTCGGTTTGTGAAATGGAGCTTACCGCGTCAGAAACATGGTCGGAAAACATTACGCCAAATACAGGCTTTATATACAGTAGATGTTTATTATTGGTAACGGAGGAGTACTCTAACGTGTTAAGCTGGACACACACTAGAGGATTTTTAGCCAGATTTTTCTCTCATGGCATGATCTGTGGTGGAACTCCTCAT
Organism: Lesueurigobius sanzi; assembly: GCA_900303255.1. Lineage (NCBI taxonomy): Eukaryota > Metazoa > Chordata > Actinopteri > Gobiiformes > Gobiidae > Lesueurigobius > Lesueurigobius sanzi. The sequence continues at coordinate 10,537 of OMNZ01019233.1, read as the reverse complement.
GTGTGTGTATGTGTGTCCTCATGTCTGTCCTTAAGTGTGTGTTGTCTTTGCACAGATCTTTAGTCTCAAAAGATTAAAAATCCTAGTGTGTGGCCACCTATACTTTCATAATAAAGAGGCGCTGTAACGGAACGAGCTAACCTAACGGAACAAGTTACTTTTAACATCAGCCCGCCCCTGCTTCGGTCTGTCTACCACACAGTAGTGGCCAGCGCCCTGTTCTTTGCTGTAGTCTGTTGGGGAGAGGGTGTTCGTGCTGCAGACAAGAACAGGTTAGACAAGCTTATTAAAAAGGCCGGCTCTGTGGTTGGATCAGGACTCCCAACAGTCCAGCAGGTGACCGAGGAGAGAATGCTCTCAAAACTCAGGACCATCATGAGTAACTCCTCACACCCTCTTCACAACCTGGAGGTGATCAGGACCATCATGAGTAACTCCTCACACCCTCTTCACAACCTGGAGGTGATCAGGACCATCATGAGTAACTCCTTGCATCTACTTTTAAAAGTAATGCTACCCAACACTGGTCTGAACCATGTTATAACCAGCACCACTGATCTAGCCTTTTATCCCAAACTGTGTGGTTATTAGATATTATATCAGATATTGTGAATGTTTCATTCCTGCATCAGGCTTCATTTAAGAGTTAGAATGATTTAAGTTTGCAGTAACTTCACAAAAGCAGAGCTCAATTACACTTCAGATCATCTCCAGCTGCAGTTACAGTTTCCCTTTGTGTCACTGGCAGACTCATAGTTAAGATATGTGTAGCTTTAATTGTGCGTAAATCATTTCGCTTCAAATAACATAATATTTCATTTTGTTCATCATATTGTGCCTTAAAATATGCTTTTGATCAATCTGACTCAGTGCCAGCTACAGTAACTTTACAAAGTGGGACACTGATGTGAAAATAGATTTATTTGTATAATAGTGAACTCATGGCCTGAAAAGAGAGTGTAAAGTAAGTCAGGGGTCTTCACAGCCACAAGAGATATTTTTACAGCTGCCAGCGACCAGCTGAGCCCAAAACCTCAGGTTCAAAACACCGCAAAAGGCCAAAGATTATTAAGTTCAAGTGCAATACGCTTATGCCTTGAGAAGTAGAAATAAAGCAACAATTGATCATTTTTAAACAGAACACATGACACAAGCGCAACATATTGGATATTTTATTAGAAACTATGTCAAAATGAACCCGAACTGAAGTCTAGCTACTAACTGCTCAGTTATCCTATTTCCTCATTATTTTACTATCAGAGAGATGCAACAAGGACTACTACAACCATATGGAAAAAAACATATGCAAAATATAGCCACATTTTAAAGCATAAAAATAGCTGTATATTAGCAAGTAGTTTGCCTAAAATGCTATTCAATCAATAATAAGCTTACAGATCTAACGCAATGCAATGTAAAAAGTCTTGTGACAGCTGAAACATAGCGGCTAAATGTGACACTTTCCCTACATGTGGAAGCGGTGCTGATCAAAAGGCATTTTGGTTTAGTAGAATAGAATAGATTTGTATAGTCAATTCAATTGAATCAACATTGAAGTTCTCTCAAACCCTTGGTGTGGGGCAAGGGGTGGGGCGGGTAGACAAAACTGCTCTTCTTCAGTCGACTGGACCTGGCCCGTAGCTCTCACAGTCTCCTCCCTGAAGGCATTACCCTGATGAGACTGTGTGATGGGTGCGTACTAGGGTCACTGGATATTCTGAAGGCTGTCATTTTGAACTTTTAGATTGATATTTGTATCTATTTCTGCCCACTGTAAGTCCATGAAAATCTGTCTGTGGTCCCTCAGTATGGTAACGTTGCATTACATCAGTTCTCATATTCAAAAGCACTTTTTTGGAATTACCCCTCTTTTTTTCTCTCTTTTTTCAGAACTACACTTCCATAGGCAACCGTTTCTTCTGATATTTGTACTGCAGCTGTAACACATTGGCAGCTCGGCATAACAAAGTTTGTCTTGCAATGTATAGCCGATGTCATTTTGATGTAGCACCGGATCAATTTCTCAAAAGGGTGACAGGAGCGCTGCAGGAAATGACGGGGCAGATTCCAGCGCCGCAATAAAACGTGTGCGTAGTGAAAGCTCGCAGCTACGGCCCAGTAAACCCGCCCGTAATTCACTATGTTTAGACTGCCAGGGAGAAAGAGAGAGTGGAGGAAAGGGGAGGAGACCAGCGTGGAACCAGATCAAATATTTAGGCTTTACGTAAAAGTGGGAAAAAGGACGAGCGAGAGACGTGGGAGGGATAGGAGGAGAGAGAGAGGAGCGATGTGGAAAGTTGGCCATTGTTACTGAGGCATTTTCGGAGGTTTGTGCGAATTGAGCGGGGTGGGGGTGGGGGGGGGGGGGCATTTCCCAAAGGTGCTTGTAATTTTAACACACGTTTCTATTTAAACACTTCCAGCTGCCAGACCATGTTACGATACTC
>OMNZ01019232.1:3143-22903 GCA_900303255.1 Lesueurigobius sanzi | reverse complement strand
TTCGGTCTCAAGACTAATATGGCAGATTTGTTGATCCAAACTCTACCTAACAATGATCAGGTTCAACATTTGATGGTTTTCTATTTTAAAATTTACTTCAAAAAAGGTCTATTTCTCAAAGAGTTGCATGAAATTATGACATCATGAAATAGAATGTAAACAAAACAACCTTTTGGCTTTTTGTCATGTAAAATAACATGTGTGCACAGAAAATCCACGGGATGAGAAAAGACTGAACCTTTAGGGCTGTTCTTATGTGTTGCTGGCAGCAGGGGGAATTATACATGACAAAAACAAGATGCAAGCCACTGTTTATTCTAACAAACGGCATGCTAACAAATCAATGGTGTAGTTATAAATGTATAATTTGAATGAATGGCTCAGAACTGTCCTGGTGATGGTTTATGGACATAGGGAGGACATTTCCAGATTAGGCATCACATTCCAGGAAATAATTCAGGGCACTTCAGTTGTAGAAGAAGAAATGACCAAATTAAACTGGATGGAATAGCATGTTTTTGATGAGGAAACAGGTTATAACATGGCCAAAGCTCAAAAATGTTGATTTTATATAGGGTCATTATTGTTTCCTTTGCTTTATTTATGAATTAGGTGGCTGCTATAGTAGTTTACAATTTGTCTCATTAGAATAATAAGGTTCAATCTAAAATTTTTGTCTAATTTGAATTATTCACATATTCTTGTTCCCGTGTCCCTTCTGTACACTATTCAGATTTCTGTAAAGTTTGGTGTTTTTATGAGCAAAAACACAATACTTATTTCCATTATTTTACATGAGTGGTCACAACCTTGAACCTAAATATTTCAGAACTGCTTAGAATGCAGATAGAAACATATCATTCTAAGGGAACAAACTGTTTATGCTTGTGAGTGTGCAGCGTACATCCCTTCACCCTTAAACCACAGTGTCTTTACATTGTGTTGTGGCTGATAGCTTCTCCAATTTTGTTTGTGTGGGTAATTGGAGCAATGTTGGAATGAGCTGCCCTGATACATTTCTCTGTATGTCTGGAATGGAAGGGAAAGGTCACGGGCCCCTCTCTCTCTCTCCCACTCTCTCTCTATCCCTGAGGGCCCCTCGCAGTGGGGGCCAAACAATTAAACCTGTTGCTTGTGAGAGGTGTGAAAAGAAGTTTGGTTACCTCTGCTGCCTGTTGGTCACTCCTCTCAGCCATAATCGTTCGCTCGGAGCAATCAATACCCGGCTCTGGACAGCCCCAGTGTCCATTAGAGCGTCTGTCTCTGGAGTGTCTATGTCTGAGCTGGGGAGCGAGGGGGGTATAGGCACTAACAGGTGTATTCAGGGACATGCACACAGGCAGCTATAAATACAAACACCTTTCACCACAACTGAGACATACTCCCAAAATATAGGATAGAACTCAGGCCAGTGAACAACTTTGAAAACCTTTATGTTGTTTGTTTATGCAGAAGAAAAGAAATTATTAAACGTGTAGTCAGTCAACTACTTGTCTAGTTTTGTCCGTTCACAACTAAAAAATAGACCAAAACTCACCCTTTACATTGGTCATTTTGTGACGTTTTGTCGAGTCGTGCGTTGAACTTTACCAGGAAGTCACGACAACATTGCTGCTCCATCTTGTTGTGTATCCATTCACATACTCTCTTGATGTCGTTTACAATAGTTTATGTCGATTTGTCCTTGGCTGCCCCTATAGGACACACCACTGTGTAATGTATGAACAGCTGTCCTGGCTTTCACCTCAGGCTAGAAGGCAATATCATTGAGTACAGTTCATCTTTAAATGTATATATTTTAATTATCCACTCTACTTAAAGCTGTACTTAGTGCCTTTCAGTTCACAATACAGCCTGCCTCACAATGACCAGATGTTATTTGTTGTTCTCAGAACTCGAAGAGAATCAGGGAAAGATGCATTTTGTGTTAGGGCCCCTTATGATTGGAACAACCTTCCTGTATCTATTCGATCCTTAACTACATTTGTATCATTCAGAAATGCTCTTTTAACGCATCTTCAGAACATTTGCTGATTTGTCTAGTTCATCTGTTCTTTTCTTGTCGTCTTTGTGTTGTTTTCTTGTTGATATGCTCTGCTGTCTGTCTTGTTTTGTGGATTTGAACTGAGGACCGCCTCGGAAATGAGATTGTTCATCTCAAGGGACTATTCCTCTTAATAAAGAAATGTTCACATGTCTGGTATCCACTAAAAAGACGCTCTAATCCATATACATGTATGGTCATTTTCTGTCTGGGAGATGCCAGACGGCGGAGATATACACGCAGATACACAGACATTACAAAACTTGAAAAGCCTCTTTTCTTGAAATTATGTTTTAATTTCATTCCTGCAAATTTCCACTTTAGACGCTCCTTGAAACCAAACCTTTCAATCTTGTACTTAATACTTGACAATATTTTGAAGGGGTTTTATTCCCGTTTTTCGTCGAATTTTTCAATATTTAATTCCAAGCGTGATTTATTGAACCAAAAAAACTTCACTTACTTCACTTAGGGCTCCTGCGAGGGGGAGGGGGGTGTCCTGTCCCTGTGCGTCGAGCCAACAAGACATAATTTGAATCTTTACATATCTATTCACTAATTGTATTCAACAACTAAACAATACATCCAGAATCCCCTCTCCAAAAAAAAACTATTATATGAGCAAAATAAAGCCATACATTTAAACCTGGCTCCAATTTGGTTGCTGAAAATATAGATAATTGTGGCCATTTTCACGTATGAAATGCCTTATAATGGGTAAAATTCTCCATTGTGAGCATAAAACTTGCAATACATGTTTTTCTCACATGTATTTCAGTAATTTACAGCATAAAGTTTCAAATTGGTATCTCTAAATTTTCATTTTTATCTGCCTTTAGTGCATCCGCAAACAAGTCTTTGTTGGCAATTTAAAGCCATTGTACTTACGTCCAGTTCATACATCAGACAAAGCATTGTGATTTCCTCCCGTTCTTCTCACTCCGCTGTAAGTTCACTCTCTTCTAACAGTGACTGACCTCTGGGTGGATTCTCTGCAATTAGCTGATGAGTTTGTCTGTTCGCGGGTCACTATCAATCGGCCGCAATCAACACAAACACAACTCGAGCACTCTTACCTGTGCAAATGTGGCTAATTACAAAATAATCTGCAAATCACGTTAATTCTTCCTTGATGAATGGGAGAAAGAGACGCTGACCTCGACCCTGGCGTCGCACAATAGGCCTGTCATTATCCCGCGCAGATATGTATGGGTTAAATTGGAGCAGTGGTTCTCAAACCGGTGGAGAGTGCAGGGTCGGGACTTAAAAGTGGGTCGCAGTGACAGGGCTTGAATTAGTGGATGATACATTGTTTGGATATTTTTTACAATCTGTGTGAATCAAATGATCTCTGTGAGGAAGATACTAGAGGTCAGCCATTCCCAAAGTTGTGTGCAACGTCGTTTATTCAATCCATTGCAAAGAAGAGGAATTCAAAGGAAATTACGTTGGAGAGACAAAACAATTACTGCAAAAGACAAAAGAGGCTTGGTCAACACCGAAGAGAGAGTGCATCTCCATCTCAAAGCACTCATTTGAGGACAGTGAGGCTAAGATCTTAACAAAAGAAAATAGATGGTTTGAGAGAGGAGTCAAAGAGGCCATATTTGTTTAAAAAAAAAAAAAGAGAATCCATTCATGAATCGCAATATAGTAAGTTTAATTTGGACCCGGTCTACAACAACATCCTGAGACAGAAATCGGTTTACAACAACAACAACAACCCTAGACCGAAACCACCTCAATGTCATGCTAATGAAGCTGGACAGTTGGGCGGAGCAGGGCCATAGGGAAGTGTCAACAGCCTTAGAACTTAGCCCAGTGTGAGACAATACAGAGGTAACGAGCACTAGTTATGGATGAAGAGGCTAAGATGTTTTCCAACCTTTAGTAACAAGAGAGATGGGACGTAGAGGTTAACTCCTACTGGTTTCCTCTTAAGAGGCCCACGAGCGTGTGAAGTCATCACTCGCTGACGAAGATCGGAACGTCCTACACTTCAACTATAGAGTACAGATGAAGACTGAAGAATCTTTGCCTACGATATACATGTAAAGTTAATTTAAAACTATACCTTTGTTTTATTGTGACCGGGGGGGCCGGACCCCACATTGGGAACCAGCGCTATAGATTATGTAAAAACAAAAACAAAACAAAAAAACACTGCAACTGAACTGCTAAATTGTTTTTTATCAAAACTTTAAATAAATGTTTTTATTTAGGACATGCCACTCGTCTCACTACAGAGACCTGTCCCGAAGCTACATCAGACCACTGAATGAAATGACTTCAAGAAAATGCAAAAGAATTCCTATAAGAGCACAAATCTGATGTGTGTGTAATTAGAGCTTTGTGCGTAGGACATTTTCTGCTGCTGATGTGTTTTTGCAACATGGTCATTTCACACACAACATGAGACAAAGGTTCTTAAGGCTTTTGCTGCCAACTAGTAAAAATCAATAGTCGCCGATGTAGCTCCTTTGACAAGAGAACACTTAAAATACCAACGTGACGACGACTTAAAGTGCATGTGACACATCTGACTCTATTTTCACCAAAATATAGTAAACATTGATACATTTCAGATTTCACATACCTTTATATATAGCTGACTTTGGTTTTATATTTAAAGTCATGTTTAGATGGGAATTTCCATAACTGTTATACCATATTATACCAATGAGAAGAGTCTGAGTTGTATGGAACAATCCCTACACTGCAAAAAAATGAATAATGGAAGTATGTTTGCACTTTAATTGGGAAACAAACATCACATTGCATGGAAAAATAGAAAATAAATCTAAATTTAAATTTTTTTTCTCATTTTAAGCGCAAATTCAAAGCTTGATTCAAATATTCTGAATTTGAGTATTTCTTACTTATCAAGACATCACTTTTTGCGGGGTTTATCTGTCATGCCATTCCAGAACATCAGAAAATCTATTTTGTGTCCAACAAGACGCTACTACTACATATACCTATGCTCAAATGTGTACGAGCAAATCTCAACACACACAAACAGACGACATCAATGCCCATAATAACCTCTTGCACTTTGGAGGCGCAATTATATGTTGTTATACGCACTGCCCTGGAGTTGAGCATTTCAATCCAACTCTGGCAACGCAAGAGGCCAGCAGTTCATTCCAAATTTGCTCTCACCAAATGTGCTCCTCGCCTCGGTTTGGCTGCGATGGCAACAACATTAATTCATGTATGTAAGGGGCAGGTTCTTGTGTCGCTGGCTTTGTGACACTCTTGGGCTTTACATAAGGTCGTACTGTAACTGAAGTCATACGGGGTATAATGTATCCAGATAAATATAATTTAAAAAAAACATGCATGGATTTAATTATTGGTGAAAAATGCAGCATGTGAACGATATATTTGATCTAACCTGGAATATTCTGAATACACAGCATGTATAAGCCGCAATTGTCCGAACTATTAGCCCGTGCGCTGCTCTGGAGGGGAGGCTGTGAGAACGGACTTGAGTTTCAGCTGGATTTGGCCCGGTGCCACTGGTGAAGGTGACACGAATCTTGCCGATCTTGCATGACAGCGCTGTGTTGTCATGGTCAGGGAGGAGGAGGAGGAGGAGGAGGAGGAGGAGGAGGAGGAGGAGGGGGCGGCACACATTTGAAAGTCATGGATGTGCAGGCTCCTGACCTGTGGAGAAGATTAGCTTTACTCAGCAGTTCATGAAGTCGTCAGTTCAATATTTTAGGCCAGAAGCTCTAATATAAGTGTGGGCACATTTTAAGACAAGATGCTGCAGGTGAATAGGGAAAAAGTTGAAATTTAGTGATATTCATTTGAAACCTTTGCTGTACATATTACTCACATAAAAATGAGGACACATGTATTGCAAGTTTTCTGTCATTTCATGTTTTCATATAGAAAAAGAAGAAGAGCTTCATTTATATAGCACAGACAGTCACAAATTAAGCGCTTTACATGGGACAATTTACATGTACTCCAAACACGATAGGGGAGAACATGTAAACTCCACACAGAGGAGGATTTTGTTGATGTATTGGTTACAAAGATTTGTTCAGAGGATGTTGGATATCTGGTTTAGTTTTTGAGTAAACTTTTTTTTGTGGATACATTTGTAAAAAATGTAATTTCGTTTTTTTTTTTTTATTCAAAACTGAATAAAACAGGCTAGGAATAATATATTGAAAAATCCCTCTGAGCAATTGAAGTGGAGATGTTTCACAATGTGAGAAAAATGTGTTTTGAGAAAATGGTCATTGAAGTTCCAATTTCCTAATAGTTCTATGGAGAAACATATAATAAAATAATAATAATGCATATAGCGCTTTCATAGACACTCAAAAGACGCTTTACATGGCATGCATTCACTCCATGCTATAAGCTACTATTGTAGCCACAGCTGCCCAGGGATAGACTGACGGAAGCAAGGCTGCCAATCTGCGGCATCGGCCCCTCTGACCACCACCAACTCACTCACACACTACATTCACACAGGCTGTGTCCCATCCAAGTACTGACCAGGCCCTGCCCTGCTTTGCTTCTGAGGTCTGACGTGATCAGGTGTAGGAGAGGCTGTATGGCCTTACTCAGTGCAATAATAATTACATTGTGAAGATTAGGTTATTTATTTGTTACAAGGTGAAAGTTTATGTTAAGAGAGAAAACTGGCCCAAAACCTGAAATAAAGAGTTTTGGCTGCAGTGTCTCCCCTTAACTTTAGTGTCATTGTTTTCTCTGGATATCGGGCTATTGTCTTGTGTGTATATCATAAATCTGCTTTTCATATGAAATGTATCCCACAAACATGGCAACGTCTTTGCATATTCATTCATACGTACTGTACATACTGTATTTGTTTGTTTCATTAATGCCTAGATTAATGCCATTTGATTTTTAAAACTGGCTCCACCAATATTCATTTTTCCTCTTGCTTCGTTTACTTGTTTGTTTGTATTAAATTTCTATTTCTTTTTTTGACTTTTAACAGTGTGTGTTATGTGTGCGAATAATGAACCGTAATGAAGACAAATGAAGAGATGTTTTCCAGTGAGAGAGTGGTGACTGTCTGCACTACAGGAGAATCAATAGTTTGATTCACTGCAGAGAGCTCTTCTGTCAGTCAGCCGCAGAATAAAACTGTTACCTGAGAGGCTTAAGACAATGACTCTGACGCTGTTACTGAAGGTAGAACAAAATATACACAAGAGGAGCATCAGTCAAGTGCGCATAGACGTTGTACTGAAGCATTTAACAATATAACAATCCAGGACTTGAGCGCCCAAACAAATTTTGGGGCACCCTGGCGAATTCTCCCTGATTGCAAAATGACTCAATGAATATTAGTTTCTCCTCAGCATAGAGGGGCAGGCAGCGATACAGAAGTAAGGTTATTTTTGTTTTCATCTAAAAAATTATGTATTTTATGCATTTAAAAAAATGCCAAAATTGACTATTCTGGCAACAAAATCAGAGACAGAGCCAGATGTTTTATTTTGTCGATGTATTAGTAAGATTTGTTAAGAGCGGATTTTGAATATCTTGTGTAGTTTTTGAATAAAGTTATTAGTGAATAAATCTGTAAATTTAAAATTTCGCCTTGTTTTTTAATGTTCAAAACCCAATAAATCAGGCTAGGAATTGAATATTGAAACATCCCATGGACCAAATCTCCCACAGGCCTCCAGCTCCTCAACTACGCCTTGTGTGAAGTCATCTTGCTTGTGTTGTCAGTTCTGTTCTGTGGGCATGCATATCTGGCTGTGGAAGCTCTCTCCAGTCATTGGTGGACCATCCCTGAGCCTATTCCTGATTGGTTGGGGATCCTCTTCCTGGGATTTGTGCGGCGCCCCAGAGTCTGGCCAACCCTGGGATTCCACCCGATGGCTGGCTTTCAAATTCGAGACTAGAGGCGGGACTAACAAACCCATCGTGAACCAATCAGAGAAAAACAGATGTGACTTAAACGCCGTGGGAAGGGTGGCAAAAACTTCAATTTTTAAAAGAAAAACCTTCAGAGCAGCCATGTTGTTGTGGTTTTAAGGACAACTTCAGCTCATTCAAAACAGTAGATAAGGCAGTGCTAAAACATTGCTCCGTTGCGGCCGCCATCTTGACTAGTTTGTTGGCGCTTAAATTGACTCATGGTTAACTCCCGCCTCCCGTGCTGTGATTGGTCTGGTAGCATTCTCACCAGAGTTTGAGCCAGTCAGCAGCGCAATCCCAGACTGTCTATGGAGTCAGGCTGGCTTTCCATCCTATATTGTCGCCACAATGAACAATGCATTTCGAGAAAATGGTCACATTGGGCCAAAACCTGACAATTAAAAATAAATTACTTTTGTCTGCAGTGTCTTCCCTTAATCCATGCTTTTCGCATTATGGTCTTTCCCAATAATTACCGGCATAGTACAAGACATATACTGTAGACATCCACAGTACAGCCATGAAAACTCCACATAAAGCTGCTCATTTTAACCGGCTGGCTGCTTTGTCTGCTGGCGGAGTACAGTGCACACCCACAGCGAGCGCAAGGAGAAGAATGGCCAACTCTATAGAAGCACATACAACACTGATGACCACTAAAAACCTTGTGTTGAGCCCAATTCTTCTTGTGCGAAAAGTTTATAATGGGGAGCGGTGTGCGGGCTGGAGGTTACATGGTCAAAAACAGCGGGAAACCCTGAAAGAATAATGGCTTTTTGTGCTCCGTATATTCATAGCACAGCCAGAACCAACAAATGGGTACAAGGATACAGGAGCGCAGGCCTACTGTGCACAGTCTTTGTGTACACTATTGAATCTGTTTAAAAGGTGAAGTTTTCGGTAAGATTTTCTCTAAAGCTCGGCTTTGTAAGTAAGTCAAGTCCTTTTCAGCTTATGACCGTGACTCCCATTATAAAGTACAGAATCTACTTTTAAGGCCATGAAAAATACATATTGAAATGGACTGGCACAGTGATAATGCAAAGTTTAGCAGTTCACTCCTTGCATTGTTGTTTCGTTGATGCTCATGGTGCATGAATTTACAGGCCTTTGCTCGTTCGGGAGACAATTTACCGAAAAGGTGCCTAAAAAAGGTAGGTGATATGTCATGTCCCCATACCCACGAATATACACACACACACACACACACACACACACACACACACACAAGCACACAAGCTTTTCACATAGATTTACGAAATATTTTTGTTTGTTCATGAAATCTGAGCAAATTCTTTACAGTAGTGTTTTTTGTAGGTCTAGAACATAAAATATAATAATTACATTCAAATTAACTGCAATTAATCATGATTAATCAGACGTTTTTTCAAATGAATCCGTCAACAGCACTGAAAGTAACAACACCCAACACTGAGGTGTATGCCGGAGAATAGTTTAGCCACATCCATGCATATTCTGCTTTCCGAAAAGTTCCGTCAACATCGTAATTTGATTTATTTCCACACATAACAATGCCATTGAGTCAAACTTAGTAGTAAAGTGTGTTCTGTGCCCACGCGTCTGACACCGGGCTGAGCGTCCGGGAGCAGGTGACTTGTTAGTACTCTGAGCAACACGGGGAACAGATGTGTCCCTGACAGTGGATGGATAGCCAGGGTCCATCTGGTCAGTGCAGCCCTGGACAGGAATGATGAATACAGCTTCATCAGTGAATGGCTGTCATCAATCGAGCGGCACGCGAAGGGCCACTGACAGCAGGCACACAGCCGCGCCGGGGCCCCAGGTGTGGAGACAGGAGAGGGGGGTCCCGCCACGGAATGCAGGTCAATCAGCCAAGTCCACGCCGCGGCTATAGACACCACAATGTAAGGGAGCATGCATTACAAAGCAGATGCATTGGATTGTTGAGAGGAGGAGGTGGAGGTAAGGGTTCCAGCGGGGCTTTTTGATACACACTCCATAATAGATTTATTTCAACACGCGCGGTTACAGAGTTGATGTGCTAAGGACGAGGCGCAGGCGTCTAGACAAGTCAGGGCTCTGCATTGTCTGGCGCGGCAGTCCCAAATGAAATGTGCGGCATCCTTGTGTGCCGGGCAGCGTGGATATGGAGAGCCACTAAAACACTGACCTTGCTCTAGAGCGTTCTGAATATGTTATGACTAACCGCTCCCTTGAACTGTCACAACTTTAAATGGTCCACTTGTAATGGTTTCATGCACGTCAGTGTGAGCGCCGCGCACAATGGGCCACTGTGGTTGGATCAGGTTGAAATCTCTCGGAGCAATGTCTTTTCTTATTAGTTCATTTGAAGATGAAATATGATTCGCATTTGTAACAAGCTGTAGAAATAAAAGGAAATATAGCAGCCAAACATTGGAATATTCTAAATAATTGTAATCTGGTTTTGCATTTTTTGAGATTATTGTACCAAAGTTATGAAAAGCTGTTACTATATGCATAATTTTATACTGCGCTCTATTATTATTATATTGTTATATAGTTTATGCACATGTAAATAGAGAAAAAGAGAACCTTCAGCATTGCAAATTGAATGGCAAATCAATGTATAACAATTCAAACTTGCCGCTGATGTTGCTGTGATGGAATGCTAACTCTCATGCGCTGTTATGACATCACACGCATAACCTCTATATTTTGCTGGAAAGTGAATTATACCATGTACACTATATAGTGTGCATCGTTTTGTGTTGCTCAGGAATGCTTTGTTTATTTTGTATGCAAATTTATATGCTTTTCTGTGTAATTTTAATAATCCTTACAGTTAATGTAATTATTACAAAAGGGGAGGGGAATCTTATTTATACAGCTCTTTTCATATGACACATTACAAAAATAAAAATCATATAAAAGAGGCAGAAACACTGCTTGATTTCCTGCCTTTGCGGTCAGTTGAGCATATCTGGCCTGAGCCTGTAAGTTATTCCTAGTTTTGACAGATGTGGTTTCCCTGTGAGGTGGTGTGAGGCGGTGGTGAGCTGGTCTTATACATTTGTGCTGCCCTGTCGTTTTCACAGCGGTCTCTCCTGGGAACACGGCGAGGAGGAAGACCACGGGGGAGGGGCTTCAGAAAAACACAATCCCACGCACATCTGTGAACACATGAAGAGATGGACTGTTTGATGCTGCGACATGCCATTAAGTCTGCCTGTCTATAACCTGCTACCCCGAGGGCAGCTGTGGCAACATCTTACCACCACCGTGTATGAAGGCAATGTAAATAGTCCTATGCCAATGATATATGCTGTATCAATAAAATACAATCACTCCTTGTTACACTTTACTGGTACATTAACATTAAGCGTTTTTGACAAATTCTTTCCCGTTGGAAATCATGAACACTTAATAACCTTATCAGATGCATGAACACTTAATAACTCTGTATCAGTCTAATGTAAACTGAATAACCTGTCCATTTGCACTGCTCTATTTGCACTATGTGGTATGTCCACACTCACATTTGCTGCTAATCTGTAACTCACCATTTATGCTGCTGTCTCGTATTGTGTTCAATTGCTATTTTATTAGATTTTTCTATATTATTCTATTTTTATGCATACCTTATAGTTCTATAATTTTGTATACCTTTTTCCATAGTTTATTATTTATCATTATTACAAGTTTATGTTTCATGTTGCACGAGAACACCGAAGAAAATTCCTAGTCTGTGAAACCTTAATTGACAATGGCAATAAACTCTATTCTGATTCTGACACCTCAATGTTGCTCTGTCCCCCTCACCCCAGTATTTTACATTACACTATGTAAAGTTACGCTATGTAATGTTATGCTATGTAATATTGTGCAATACATAGCATGTTATAGCATGTTATATATTTATATAAATCTACCTGCTTTAGGCATTCAAAGTCATCAAGGAACCACTCACCCATTCACACTCTCATCATACACCAGTGTACGCAGACACTGGAGGCAAGGTGGGTAAAGTGCCTTGCCCAAGGACACTATGACAGTGTGCCTCTGCGGGAAACGAACCCCTAACCCTCTGGTTACAAGACGACCCGCTCTAGTACTTGTGCCACTGCCCAGATGGAGAATAGGTCCTGAGCCGCTGCAACACTGTGGATCAACCTGATCAGCATGTTTGGAGGTAGGGGAAACCGGAGAACACGCAAACTCCACTCAGAAATCCCTGCCTGGCCCTGGAATCGAACCGAGGACCTTCTTATTGTGAGGCAAGAACGCTAACCACCATGCCGCTCAAATGCTATATAATGTTACACTGTGTAATGTTACACATGTTTTGCGACGTAAAGTGTACGTAAAAATGTTATGCTATGTTTACGCTCCGTTACACTACTAGACTAGGCCACGTTATGCTACATAATGCTACGTTATGCTACATAATGCTACGTTATGCTACATAATGCTACATTACATTTTGCTACAATACTTGTATATTACAATGCTATATTATGCAAAGCAGAGCATCTTTATGCTATTCTCAATTTCCTTTCCTTGTAGCCCCCCATCCTCATGCCAGAGACAGGCCAGGCTCCCCAGTCTGAAAATGAGGTCCCCTCAAAGCAGAAAAACAATTGTTATGTCAATTAGCTATGCAAAATGTTTAGTGTTTAATTTCCCCAAATAATATTTATGACCTGACCCTCTCTGGAAGTCACCTCGGGTGTGTTACCCTGGCATTACTGACTAAAATTGATTGACAATGTTGTGAGTCATGTCCACTTTGCGTCAGGAAAACAATCACTTTGAAATCTAAATTAAACCAAGTCTAGTGAATGAGGCTGAAACCAGCTGTATTTTACACTTTATATTTGAGCGTGTACATTTCTTCCTTTGTAGCACTAACCACCCCCTGTCTCCCTCTGCCCCCCTTGAGCTCTCCTCCCCCTCTGACAGATGCTGAAGATGGCCATCTCCACATGAACGTCTCCACTGTTGGAAGCTCCTTTTTGCTTTGTGTATCTTTGTAGAACTGACATGAATCCACTTTTTCTGCGGCAGGACTGACAAGAGCGCCGGATAGAGCTGTCACGAGCTGTTTTGACGGCTGCGTGAAGCTCGGCCGCCGCCTGGAACGGTCCGAGCGCTGCAAATTGGAAATCCAGAGGAGATCATCTGGAAAGAACACGTAGGCTGGTGGTGCACAGTAGTACCGAGGCGCACAGGGGAGAGAGTGGAGGAAGCAGGCTGAGAGAGAGCAAGACAAAACACTGATACAAACTGCAGCCGAAAACAACAGCAAAAGATTTAACACACCGGTAAGGAAAGTTTGGGGATGCTCCGAAAGCCATTGTTTTAAGGTGTTCTTTAGATTCTAGATACATTTACTTACTGTATATAATTGTTTCTAGATGACCTGCAAGAAAATAAATACACATTTTAGGATCACAATATTTCACTATATTATAACACAACATTCTTTTTTACATCCATTTGCAATCAAGAGTTAGGCTAAACTAATTATTTTTACGTACGTATATTCTTTTCACCTGGAAACAAATAAATTATCTTTATAATAAGGAGAGACATTTTTGCTCAGATTCAATGTTTCTCCATATTCATTCACTCCATAATCAGTGGTGGTAAGCTGTTTTTGTAGCCACAGCTATACAGACCAAACGGATTGTGGGAAATTGTAACTTAAATTTCTCAAAATTTCCATCTCTTAGTTGCTCATACAGGTTCCAAACTTTCCAGTCCTGTATTCCACAATATTTTTGAAGGTTTGTTCAGAGGGATTTTAAAATATTTAATTCCTAGGCTGATTCATTGTGTTTTGAACTCCAAACAACAAGGCGACATTAGATGTTTTACAGATTTATACTAAATTTAAACTAATCTATTCAAAGGCTAAACTAGATTAGATTAGATTAGATTAGATTAGATTAGATTAGATTAGATTAGATTAGAGCAACACATTTGTCCTACTTGCAATACAATTTTTTCTCTCATATTTACAGCAAAAGTTTCAAATTGATATCACTCAATTCAAATAATTTCTCTATTCACCTGCAGTGTCTCACCTTACGGTAAAGAAGACCTTCTTCCCTGAGCTTAATTTACACAGTTTTCAGTTTCTTCTTCTACTGCTAAAGCCCTCCAATCAGTATTTCATCTTCATTTTGTCTTGTCTTACGCTAGATGGGAGAAACCAATGTACTTCACTCTAAAAACATTTTTATGGAATTATGATTCAATCAAAATGAATGAAACATTTAGGAATGAATTGAAAATGTTATGCCAAACTTTTCCAAATGACCTTGTTAGTTAAATGTAAAACAATGCTGTTGTTTAATGTGAACAAATACCATTAAATATAATTTATCTGTCCAAATGTCCACACTATTCCCCATATAAGGCACGATAGTAGACACGCCATTTTGTAGGGACATCCGAATATCCAGAGAGAAACCAGGAGTGCACTCAAAATTTCCCACAATGCATCTTGGACAGCGATGGTCAAAAACGGATCGATATACAGATGTAAACAGCTGACAGCGTTTGGACTCAACACGAATGAATGAAACACGAATAAACCCCTTAAATATGACCCGCTATGGGGGGAAGTTGCTAACGTTAGCTGCTAACCTTTAGCTTGAGATCGCTAGCTTTTCAACAATCCAAGCCGTTGTCTTCATTATTATCTATTGAAATCCATGTTGAGTAAAACTTACCTGACTAATATATATCCATAATGATAAATTGTCTCTTGAATTTGGTCGGTCTTGGTCGCAGAAATCCATTATTAGCGGCGTTTTGCGAACTGTACAGCAGGTGTAGCGCGCTCGTCTTGTTGGCATTTCGGACGTGCTGCTCTCTTCGTCCTCCGTAGATCACGTCACTGCTGCGCTTGGGTCACGTGATCAGCGGCCAGGAGAATGTAGTGAAGCGAAATGTGCCAACAAAATGAGTGCACAATACAGTCTACTACAGTGTGGGACTATAGTAAATGAGGAGGTAGGGGTTAGGGTGGACATTTGAACACAGCCAAATAGTATTTCCAAAATGCATGAAGCAGGTCAGAAAACAAAACCATTTCAACCATTTCATTAGATGAACATTAGAAGTAATTTGTTTTTTCAGCAAACAAAACAAACCAGCACCAAAACAAGGAAATTAGAAAGCTCATGACTAAAAAGAAACTTTTAATTTGCCGACACATTGAGCAGCCCGGGTACAGGCTCCAGTTGGTTATCGTTTGCCCGCTTCTTATCTCGACTGAGAGAGAAAATAAAACATCTCCGACATTGTGCGGATGCTGCATTTATCAGAAAGTGTGGCGTAAATTGCATTACCTGAAGGAATGTGATCAGGTCAAGGATTAGCTGTGAGTATGAAAGCGATTCTTTTCTATAGCACAACATATTTGCTTCTTAGAAAGGAATACATGTTATGAGTTCATTCCATCACTGAAAATGATCATGGGATTTCCACAGCACTACATCCTCCTGCTTACGCTGACTTTATTGATAAAAGGATGAAGAGAGCTGCCTGGATATGAGTCTGTAATACAAGCATTTCACTTATGTTATCACCTGAGTCTAATGCATTGTACTGTGGGACTAAAATGGCTCTTTTCTCAGTACTACAGTGGCAAAAGATGTTCAGACAACTATAGTGCTAGCTAAAAGGCCAAGCTCATTTCAGTTTTCAGGTTGTGTTTTATTTCCTTATTCATCTGCAGTGTCAACCTGGGAAGAGTCTTATTGACAATGTGTAGCTCTGAGTTGAGTTCTCCACAACATCAGTCTGGGATTGCTCCCGTCAAATCAGTTCAGGAAACAGAGGGACATTCAGCAGAATACTTCAAGCTGATTGGACGAAGCATAGAAATCATAGAAACGCCCTTAGCTATCCGAGCCTGTTTCACCAAATACAAAGCTATAGCTTCAAACTTAGCAGACTCTGCGTAATCGAACGTCATCTTCAATTAATGGTGAAGCCAGTCTATATTAAACCTATATTAAAGTACAGCGAGGTATGGCATGTCCATTTTATGACATTTATACAATTTCTGTGATTTCTCTTAACATTAACATATGATAAGAGGAGGTTTAGTGGCCATTGGAGCTTCAATAAAGCAGAAAACTGAACTGAAATGACTTAGCATTTAGCACAGATGCCACATTTGCATGCTATTTCTAATCTAATCTAGTCAAATTTCAAAAGGTCTGTTCATTCAGTTACGAGGCTTTACATCACACAAATGTGGCTGATGTGTTGACAACAGCTGGAAACATCCAGATAGTTCATAAATTGCGATGTTTGATGACGTTAATGGCTATAGGGAAAATACATAATATATTGAGCAGGATAGCATATTCTGAAAAGTATACAGTACTGGAGTCTTGCTAACTGTCCATTTGCCCTATTTATTTCTATGGGGTGAAGCTCGGGATGTGGTAGGTAAAAATACACAACGCGCCTCTTGCTGTTGTTCTTTCAAATAGAAAATCGTGGATTCTGCTTGAACAGATTCGATAGGGGCGGCTACGCATCCGTCCTCCTGCACTCCCATGTTAATTTTGCTTGGACACTTACCTGGACATCCCGCCATAAACCACAATGCTGCATTTGGTTTTGGCACAGTGCATGTGATTGGCCAAAACCACTGCTGGTTTGGTTTCGAACGGTGAGGCGGGAGCGGTACAAGAGAGATTCTCGTGTGTTTATGAATTCACAAATACTGCGAGGATTCATCTCGCAGGCAGTGCCTCAGCTTCGTTATGAAATGTATAATCAATGTTATAGCCTGCACTAAACAGACGCTTTTTACATGACCCCCTCCCCACTGTTCCCCCCACGGCCTCTTCCCTCCTCAGCTCTGCCTGGTGACACTCTCCTCTCCGCCGCTCTGTGGTTGGAGCAGATCTGTTGGCTCCCATCACTTGACTCATTTGGACTTCTCTGTGATTTTACCGCGCGGCGACGGGAGCAGCCTTCGGTCCGCATTAGCGCTCGCACGGACCCCTCCAAAGCTTCAACTGTACAAACTCACACTGGCAGCCCGGCTTTTTTATATTTATAGCGCCCAGCAGGTGTCAGCCACAGCCCCCCCGATACCCCCCCGGCCGCTGGATAAAGGCTGAGCTGGGGGGGTGGGTCGAGCGTGGGGAGAGAGGGCTGCCGCTTGGGATTAGGAGCCTGAATCCAATCTTGAGAAGCAGCGGGCTCCAGCCGAGTTGAAGTGTTTTCTGGAGAATTTGTCCTCTTCCCTGCACGAGCTGATTATTTCCAGATTTTACTTCTGCCTGACTGGAGATGAGTGCAGAGATGTTTGCGCACACATCGGTGCTGGTTAAGGTGGAGCCTCAGAATATAATAGAGACCACTGTAACAACCTGTTGATGTCGAAACTTCACATTTGGTAATATTTTGAGTCGAGTCATGACATTGTCTATTTAAAGAGTTTAAGTTTATGTGGTAATAATCAAAAAAAATCTTGATCATTAACTTAGAAAATACTGTATTGATATAAAACTGCTGAAACTAATTCACCCTGACCCGTATTTCCAGGTTCTACACGTGAACTCTCCATAAGCCCATCCCTCCCCCTGCTCATTGTTGTCAATAAAAAAAGGAAACAATTTTGAGTGGCGTGGTGGTGCTAGTGAAGCTTCAGTCGATGTTTTTGCTGACAGTGCTCTTCGATAAGGGGAAACCAGAGCCTCTGTTTAAGGCTATAGGTACAGCACAAACCTACAGAGTTTAAGGTGCCATAGGAGCAATAATGCTGGGGGGTGTATGGTACACTGAGCCTTATCCTCTTATCATTCTTACATATAAACTATGATACAAGATTTATTTTACCTTTAGTCTGTTGCTATTCACATGGTGTCCCACACGCCTCTGGGGAGAGCCTGCTATTTTAGATGCCAGGACGCTGCTGTGTGATGCTCCAACTGACTGACCCTATCAATAACTGAGTGACCTATGGACCCCAAACCCTTCTGCCTGGGCAACCCCCTCGCCCACTGTCCTGAAGGACTGGACAAGAACTACAGCTCCAACTGGACGTTAGCACCACAGACTTCAGGCCTATCTGCAGGGACTCTCATCAGCCCTGGGTTCTATCTATAGCCCATCCGTCCATGGGAGTGGACCTCTCCTTCTTGTTCTCACTGGGTTGCCAAGAAGTATAGGGTCAAATCTCCTTTCCTCTGCTGCTGGCTGCTTAGACAAAAAAAAAAAAAACATTAGGCTATTTTCAATAAAAAATAACGTTATATTAAAAAAATAAAGTAGCATACAAATATGAAATGCTAGGTAAACAAAACGTTAGGAAAAATGTATTAAAAATTGTGAAGTCTAATTAATTAAACTAAATAAATTTTCATTTGTCACTGTCAAATTATTATAGAGGCAAAACGTATGTGATAAAATTGCTCCAAAAAGTATATAAACTTCAAAATGTAATCACATGTACTTGAGTAAACGTAAAATACTGCCTCACGCTCTTGCCATGCCCATATATGGAAGTTTAGAGGGCGTGTCTTTGTATTTACATAGTCAATATAATACAAATGTCGTGATAATGAGGGGGAGTGGTGTTCTTAGTCACGTTCAGGGGCATCTCTCTTTAATAAGGGTTCCTTCTTAAGAACTCTTCGAAGAAGAACCCTCTTAAAGTCGAGCTTGAGATTTTTTTTTCTTAAGAAAACATTCATGAATGAGGCCCATTGTTAATAAAAAGTAGATTTTCCATAATACTCCTCCCCCTTTAAAACAAAAACACTTTCTTGTCCTTTGCTCTCCTGTTCACCTCATTCGGTCTTCCACGTAATTCTTTAAATGTTGTTTTTAAAACCTCTCAACATCCAAACATCTTCTGCCTTTGCTGCATGTCTCCCACCAACCTGACTCATATTTCAGTTTTATCTTTTGTAACTGGCCACAATATCTCATTTGAAGCTGCATTGCTGGTTCCTGTACTTCTATTGAAAAATATTTCTATAAGTGCGCCACCGGTGACCTCCAAGTGCACCGAGTGAATGACCGGCAGAACAAGAAATTTCATCTTTACAACTTCAAAACCCGTCAAGGAATGCTCTGTATTTAGTGCAGTGATTGTCCAACACTTTTGACTTTGCCAAAACTTTGAAGTGAAATTCTTATCGGCAATATTAACTTTTTTTTTTCTCTCTCTCTCTAAACTAGCCATATGTACAGTAGTCCATATGTCCATTGATCCTGTTACTGTGGAAACTATAAGCTGTATTCCATGCCCTATTAAAATGTACCTCTAAGGTTTTCTTTCAGTGTTTTCATGGCTAGTTTTGTTGTTCATGGTCATTTTGAACTTCTTTAGAAATGTTGTTGAACATGCGATCAGATTACTGACTTATAGCATAGTTTCCATACAGCCAGAGAGGGTCACATGCCTGGATAGTTAGTTAGTTTAGGGACACGGGATTGACTGAATCTCTCAGAAGTTCACAGGCCAAATAATTGAAAATGCAGTATGGCAAAGACTAGAGGATAGATTTTTTTGGTTTATGTCAATATTTCAGTTTATTTTAACACAATGTATGCATGAAGTGCAGATACATTACTTTAAGTTGTCATATACTGTATGCACTGCTGAAAATAACTGTTTTCTGCCTTTGAACATTGTCAGAGTTGAGGCCTGAAACACAGTGTCACCATGTTTAGTCCTGACTCTGGGACCAGCAGGAGACCACTCCTCGAGGATCTCAGAGCCCCTATTCAAAATACTTTTACTCTGGATCAAAAAGAAAGCGTTCGACCGTGTCCTTCGTGGTGTCCT
>OMNZ01019210.1:0-13150 GCA_900303255.1 Lesueurigobius sanzi | reverse complement strand
AGTAAGTAGAGAGCATAGTGAAATACTAAATATGTCTAAAATGATAATTATTAATTAAAAGCTAAACTAAACAGGTGGGTCTTGAGCCTGCTCTTAAAAACATGAACGTTCTCCGTGGCCCTGAGCTCCTCCAGCAGGCCGTTCCAAAGGCGAGGGCCAGTGTACTGGAAAGATGCCTCGCCGTGAGTGTGTGTCCTGACTTTGTGAATGACTAAGAGCCGGCTGCCGGAGGAGCGCAGGGGCCGCGAAGGTTCATAGGGTAAAAGCAGATCTGAGAGATAAGAAGGGCCAAGACAATTAAGACACTTAAAAACCATTAGAAGAACCTTAAAATCGATCCTGAAACACATGGGGAGCCAATGCAATGATTCTAAAACCAGTGTAATATGCTCCCGCCTCCTGGTCTTCGTCAGGAGACGTGCTGCCGAGTTTTGTCTAATTGGCACACTTAGCCAAGTTGAAAGTGTAGGATGGGGTAGTAAAAGTGGGGCAAGTTGAGCTATGGATCACGCTTGTATTTTGAAAACAGTACGTTTTATTGTCAAAAAGAAATAACTTTTACGAGCAAAATAGTTTCAGGAGCTTTACTTAATTCAATCCTTACTGTTCTATTATTTTCTTCACGCAAGAAATTTTATACATGGCACATTGCATTATTGCCTTGCTGTGTAATGTCTTTTTACGCCTTAATTAGTTTATTATGATGTATGACCAACTTACACCACCCATGGGGCAAGTTGAACTAATTTGAAATGTATCTTTGCTTGCTTGAAAAGAGGCTTTAAGTGACTCCAATTTCTTTGATATAGATCACAAATGTACCGTAGTATTTGGTCTTTCACATAATAAATCCCAAGCATCAGATATCTTAGTTTCCAGGTTAATTTAATCAAAATATGGCTCAACATACCCCACTCTCCCCTACAGGTAGGTGTTTTGACCTGTGTTTCTCAACTGCAATGGTGTCCGGCTCCACCATCACGCTAGGGTAACAAGCCGCAACCTACACACAGTAAGAAATAATTTGTATGTAATGTACAATTACTGTATTATTGTCGCTATTGTTGTTGTTGTAGCAATAATTCAAAGGCTAAAATCATGATAAAACAATCCCATAACATTCATTTTAGCAGACTCAGGTAGTGTTTCTATACTTTTTCAGTAGATAGATATTGAAAGAAATTTTCTGGCTTGTGACCCACCAAAAGTCCCGACCCAACAGTTGAGAACTACTTGTTTAGACCAGTGCATCTAAACCTTTTTAGTTGTGACCCCTATAGCAACTGCTGGTGTTTCCCACAGAGCATGTGTCCCATTCAACGCACATAGAAAGCATGTATTTGATGATCTAGCCACCCCCGACCTGGAAATGATTTCACTAACAAATAATTGAGCACAAACAAATTTAACAATCTTTAACAACTTAATTCCAACCAAATGTTATCACCCTCCATGTGTACAGTTAGGTCTATAAATAATGGGACAGGCTGTATATTGTATTGACTGTTCACACTTTAATTATAAAGTTCAGACTCTCAGTTTCATTCCATCTTACTGTTTTTTTTTGTTGTTTTTTTTTAACCTCTTAAGCCCGAGGGTCCCCGTTTTTGGGGACTTGCCATTTTTGAGACAATCCTTGTTCTTTTTAATCTATTTTTAAAAATGTGTTCACAAAAAAAAGTGTATCTTTTTTCTTGTACTGTATTTTATGACCAAATATATAAATAGGATCCAAAATTTATCAATTTCATCGAAATTTGCATTTTTTTGGCCAAAAAGTGCCAAATTGTGCCCTATTTGTTACAATGGGATTCCGCTTAGACTATTTTAAATCAAAACCTCAATAACTTTTCAATTATTTATTGTTACAGATAAACAGTTGGTAAACAGTCAATAATTAGCTGTAGTTACTATTTTTAATGTTTATTTGCTTCTTTACAATGAAAACAAGCTGCTGACCTGCTATAATGTGTTTTTTTTTTAGGCGGAATTCATATTTTCTGTCTTTCAACCTCAATTACTCAGGCCCACTATGATTTTCTTGAAAATTTTCACATCTACAGTATCCCCATAGACATTCATATCATATGAGAGCAATATGAACATTTTAGCTGTTAAAAGCCTTCCAGAATATACTGTATGTAAACCAACTTTGGAAAAAACAGCCACGGGCTTAAGAGGTTAATACTAAGCATATTTATTTAAAGGACGGCCCATGCAAGTGTAATAAATAAAATGTTCAAATGAAGCTTGGTGAGATGATCAATGTGTGCACACTAGTCATGGTGAATGTGCTCTCCAGATGTGTCCCAAAGACGCAGGTGATAATGAGGTGATAGAAACCTCAGACAAACACATGTATAATGCCACCCACACCAAACACCAACACAATCTGTTTACCTAAACAACAACCGAGCACATGCTATATTTCGACATTTATAGGGCTGTCTAGTTATTCCAGCATCTGCTCTGTTGAAATAGATGGTTATGCAAGAACACCACATGCTCGTGGCTTCAAGGTGGCATGGAGTACAGACGTTTATGGTGTGCAGATGGTGCAGTGGTATGCATTTTTGCTGGCCAAAAATTGCCAAAAGGTATTTAAGGTTGTAATGAATTTAATGTGTGCCATAAAAACATGAAAGTGCACAGGACTCGGTAGAACAGGTCATTCTTGAAGCGATTTACAGTAAAGTTCTTTCATGTGCTAGAAGGGCAGTGGAGACATAAGAGCAGTTGACAGTAAGGCTTAAACAACAATTATATAATAAGCTGAGGCACAGCACCTGCACCTATGTTTAAAACACAGGAACACTGTGTACGTTTTGAGATGGACTGTGAATGTATGGAAAGTGTTACGGCAGGAAGGACATCTTCAGGGGAAAACATATCACAGTACACTACAGATGTTTTTGGTTATTCTTTCGGTGAACAGATGAATAGAAACATGCAAAAATGTGCGTGTTTCTATGTGTGCAAGTCAAAGGAAATAGTCTATATGTAAATATCGCTATGGCATGTTTCCCAATGTACAGAGGCAGCACATGCAGGTTGTGTGTCCACAAGATGTTGCTGTTTAAAAATGGGTGGTGCTCGAATAATAGCTTACTCTGTTGTATCACAAAACGTAATGAGAAGTGCAACTATATAGATTTTACAAGCAAACCTGCTGAGGCGCACATATGAATCTCACGTGACTTTGTGACAAATACCGACATTTGCTCTGGCCATTACTGTGTAACTGAAGAAGCTTGTAATTTTTCACAAGCGCCCCACAGGCAGCTACCTGTGGTGGGTTTATTAAGCCATGTGCTTAAATGGGGTCAGAAAGGTCCCTGAAAATGTAGCTGTGTTTTTGTTTCACTTCGAGCCACTTATTCTATGAAAATCCTGAGCGTTTGAGAGCCTTTTAGAAAGGACCCGACTAGTGACCTTTACAGTCTCTGTGAGAGCACTGTCCAAACCAAACACCACTGACCACTTTCATTATGCTTTCAACACATATGATGGTATGGATTTACATGCTCCGACACACATCAGACAGATATACTGCGTCACAGGCTGCTGTAATTCACACATGAGGCATTCCTGAGGCAGCATGCCCACTGCCCCCACAGACATAGCACCATCCCACCGCCAGAGTCACACAGTCCTCAAAACTGTGAGACACTTTATGCACCTAAGGTGAAATAAAAAGGCGAGAGGTTGATCAACTTTTTAAACGTTAAGCTTTAACCCCCAAACTCCAACTTATAAACACACCACAAAGCGGGAGGAAAGTCAACAGTAAAAAATGGTGTGGATAAAGTCTCTCGTTACAAACACTGAGGCTGGGCATAGATCATTGAAGTCACACTGAAAAAAAAAAGTTTTGTTTACTACTTTTAATCATTTTGAACAAATATGTTCAACGAACACTTGGTAAAATAAGATAATGCAACTGTTCTGCTCTAAAAGGAGAAACATTAATTAGTGCTGTCAAAAAAACTGTGCTATTATCGCTTTAACGGAAACAAATTTTAATGGCATCATTTTTTTTATCGCGTGATTAATGCTGCCCATACGTTAATGCTGCCCATACGTAAATGCTGCCCATACGTTAATGCTGCCCATACGTTAATGCTGCCCATACGTTAATGCTGCCCATACGTTAATGCTGCCCATACGTTAATGCTGCCCATACGTTAATGCTGCGTCGCAGAAGATTTTAGCAAATATCTTTGTGAGTAAATGTCATAGAGAAGCGTTGGGAAGAGGAGGGTTTGGGCTTTAACCATGTCCTTCCAGGCCACCGGGGGGCGATGCCATGTCAAAAAGTGCTAAGTTAGCATTTTCCAAAACCTCTGACTCTGCACTTTACAGAATCATCCAGAGATCCTGAAAATGTGTCACTGGTCAGCGGCCATCTTGTTTTCTGTTTAGATAGAACATGGAGTAACATTTTGTGCCAAAATGAGCATGCTAAATTTGCACATCTATGGGGTAACATCATTTTTATTTATTTTTTTTATCAAAAATGCAAACAGATGGCACATAGAAGGTCAGGTTTATAGCCTTTTATGCTCATAGAAGCATAAGTGGAATAATCATTTTTAAAAAGTGGTTACGGTAAAAACTGTATCAGTGTTGTTTTCAATCAAAATCATTTGCACAAAGCCACTTTTCCATGTTGATTATTAAAATGATAATTCAAGGGACATTTAGAACGGATACAAATGTGTGATTATTTTGCGATTAATCACGAGTAAACAATGACATTCATGAGATTAATTGCGAGTAAATATTTGAATCGTTTGACAGCACTATACTAGTATTAATCTAATATTAATCCTGAAGTCTCAACATCTTGTGTTTACATTACACTGCTTTCATTTTAACAACCATAACAACATAAAATAATAAAAATAAAACTATTTAGGATGTTGCCCTTGTGTGCACTTTATATTTATATTTCAAATCTTTTTCTCAACAATAACAAACGCAAAATATTTTCCTGTTGGTTCAAATATGACATTGTATATACACAACATATATTTTTACTAGCCTTGTGCATCATTTAAGCTTTGGGGAATCTTGCAATATCAGTAAATGTTAGCACCTTTGACAGAGAGATAGAAACAGTTATTGTAGTGATAACAGAGATGTGCCTTTGGCTTGTTCATTTACATACACAATACAAACACACAGTCTATAGTAGTCCACATGAATACATTATGAGTCCATTTAAAATCAGGAGGAGTGGAACAGACTGAGCAATATCCCCATGCCCCATGCCCCATCCCGATGGCCCAGAGCACTAAAGAGTCACAAGGAAGTCTGCAATCTCTGGCCCGATTGAAGGAGATCAAAGTGATGGGAAAGTGGATGGCTGTTTTATCCTATACCTGAGATAGATAAGATAACTTTGGTGATCTCACAATGGAGACATTTGCTCGTAGTGGAGCTGCTAAGGACCATCATTTTTATGTTACAAGCGTGACACTTTGCAGGAGTAGTAACACGCCTAGGACTAACATGTTTGGATATGGAGCCAAGCGGAATCAACCTGCAAGTTTTTTGTCATTTTATGTTTCGATATAAAAATCAGGCGTTTTATGGGTAAAAATGTCCAAAATTTGCCTATATTTTCGGTAAACTACCTTATTCAAAGACTAAACAAAATATCCAAAATCCACTCTGAACAAATATTTGTAAATTTAAACCTGGCTCTGTCCATTATCTTGTTTTAACTGCCGAAAATATAGGCAATTTTGGCCTGGTTTTTATATCAGAACATAAACATGCCAGACAACTTGCAATACAGTTTTTGGCTCCATATCCGAAAATGTTAGTCCTCGGGGTATTACTACTCTTGCAAAGTTTCACGCTTGTAACATAAAAGCGAACAATTTTGGTCCTTAACAGCTCCACTATAATTGTTACAACAGCTCTTAAGAACACACAGGGGGCACAAATTAGGAAATGTGCCATCAAAGAATACATTTGCAAAATAATAATAATAATAATAATAGAATAAACATCTTAACATCATATGAACTATAACAACTTCTCTTATGTACAACAAATAAAAAAAGAAGCCAAGTTTAGCTTTTGTTTTCGACAGGTAGATGACTATGTTAAATATCAGTGCACTCTCAATTAAGGACTGATAAACTCTTTAAGATGCGGCCACTGACCTCAAAACCTCTCAGCGGACGCAGCAGAAGAAGCCTCTGCTGTGCTTCCTCATAAACACATTCAACACGCTCATTAAAAGTGAACAAAGTGCCCAAAACCGTTCCTAAATACTCAGATGAGTCCACTTGCTCGACTTCCTGTCCGTTTAACTGAAGTGGTCCGAACGGTATTGGTTTGACTGGTCCAGTTTCCTTTGGCTGGTGAGGCACATTTGAAGCTGACTGTCCTCGAACCCTGTCATGAGCTACAAGAGCCCACTTCATGAACTATTCGTAGTGTCTGCGAAGTGGGTTTAAGGTTGTTTCCTCAGATCTCTGCCTGAGCTGTGTCTTCAGTGATGGATGCGCAGGTCCCAGGGGATGCTGTATTGTAGCGGCGGTGGTACCGGGTTCTTGCTGCAGCCGGAGGGGGTGAAAGGATCAGGGAAGTGGGTGGTGTGAACTTTCACTCGTCTGGCAGAGCATTAGCAACTGGAGTAGAACAACACATCAAGGCGAGGCACCAGAGTCAATGCATCACTGGCGGGAGCGCGACCTCCTGATGAGACGATACGGCGAAATGAGGCTCTGAGTAGGAAGACTGTACTCTGTGTGACCCGATGCAGTAAGAGCAGAATGCACTTGGCCAATGTTAGGTGTTCATGTACATGTTGAACATTCGTGTGGTAAGTCATTTTGCATGTGTTATACACAGTGTTGGGGAGTAACTAAATACATGAAGAGTTCATTTGCAAGAGAGGAAGGAGAGAGAGGAAGGAGAGAGAGAGAGAGGAAGGAGAGAGAGGAAGGAGAGAGAGACAGAGAGGAAGGAGAGAGGAAGGAAACAGAGAGTAAGGAAAGAGACAGAGAGAGATAGAGAGAGAAAGAAAGAAAGAAAGAAAGAAAGAAGACAGAAAGAAGAGACAGACAACAGTTGGTGTAAAAGTGTTGCTATATTTTTTATCTTTCTCCATATTTATACAAAAATATAAAGCAAATCAAGATGAAAGTATTTAAGTATTCAGAATACAGTACTCTGATTGGGGCGAAGTAACTGAATACGTTACAAAATACATTTTAAGACAAGTATTCAGTATTCTGTAACTGAATACAATTTCAAAGTATTCTCCTCAACACTGGTTATACAGAATGTTGCACAAGAACAATTTCCTTTGATCCAACAACAATGAAAAACATTTTGAGAGCCTATTAAAAACCCTATAAAGATCAAATATTATTAAATCCAGACAGATACAGTTGTGGCCAAAGTTTACATATACCATGCATTTCATAGGATATTAATGATAACACAAAAACCTTTTTTTCACTCATGGTTAGTGGTTGCGTGAAGCCATTTATTGTCAAAAAACCTGTTTGTTTACGCATTTCAACTTGAAACTAGCCAAATGTCTCTGATCAAAAGTTTACATATTGTGCATCTTGAAACAAACAGAGAGTCCAATTTTGTCAGAGTCCTGTATTTCAGCTGAAGTGAGATTTTCTTTGCTCCTGAACAGTTTTCCTGGCAGTTGTTGAAGGTCATGTAAACGTTAGATCAGGGACATTTGAGTAGTTTCTGTCTCATTATGATTTCAAAAGAGTAAACTCAGTTCTTTGACCATAAATGGCTTCGCGCAACCACTAACCATGAGTGGAAAAAAGATTTTTGTGTTATTATTCATATTCTATGAAAGAGTATGTAAACTTTTGGCCACAACTGTATAACAGTTTTTGCAGTGTATATAGTGTTAAGATACAATCTTTGTCAACTGGACAGGTTTTAGATTTGATGTTATTCTAGAACTTTTTAGTAGGCATCCAATACCATCATCAGCTAGGAGTTGAGACTGGATATACAGTATACACAGCTGCAGGTGATGACCTCCTCCCTGGGACGTTCCTCCTTTGCTCTAAAGCAGGAACTACTGTAGTTGTTTATCCCCAAACTTCTGAGGTACACACAGGTATGGCCTAATGGGTCATCACCTGCCGCTGTGTATATAAGCCCAGTCCATTCTGGGCCTTGTCCCAATACTCTGCACCCTGCGGTCCTCTATGAAGTGCATAGAGGACCGCATAGTTTATTATTTATCATTATTACAAGTTTATGTTTCATGTTGCACGAGAACACCGAAACAATTCCTCGTCTATGAAACCTTCATTGACAATGGCAATAAATTCTATTCTGATTCTGATTCTGAAAAAAAGCAGGATTTGGGACAGTGATGAGTCATTTTTTTTTTGTCCAACCAAGTTTTGGAATTACGTCAGTGGCGCCACGCCCCCGCAACTTTTCATCTCTCTGATCCTCCCGTCACAGGCCCATCACTGTTTTCACATAATACAAGATCAGAATATTTCAATACTTACATTTGAAAAGACACTTTCTCGGCGTAGGCACATGAGCTCCAGTGACAAACATCACATTTTTTTTAGCTTTTAAATAGTTCCATGTTCACGTTCAAACGCAGCAATGCATTGTGGGTAATATACTAAGCGCGGACGAAGGGCACAAAGGGGGCAGGGCGAAAGACCGCTCTTGAAAGATAAATAAAGCTCTTCTTCTTCTTCTTGAGAATTGTGACACCCTGCACAGCCTGCCCAAGTCTCAACTCCTAGCTGATATTTTGACCTGGATGTTTAAATTATGAACCTACATAAACAAAGTGTATATAGTACTTACAACAACATCATTTGTTGTATAACCTGAAGTAGCAAATCGAGAGGTAATGGGGGTACTTCATTTTAGTAGTTTATATTAAAAAGTAGGTAAGAAGAGAATGCGCAATTCAGTTTTGTCTCATTTGTGAAGGACATAGAAATAGTTTAACCGTTTTCTCATATTTTTCAGCGCTTTGCTACAACCACTGAGCTCCTAACTACCTTTAACCTTGTTTAATATTATTCTGAAGTGGCAGTGAATGTTTTAGTCTACCATCTGTCTGGTGTTATTCCTCGGTTTGGCTTCTCTCTCACACCTCCTCAGGTCTCTCTCACATATTCCGCATGTAGACCTGCAGTTTTAGCCTCTCCCGTTTCAGCATGGGCCACTCTGGTGCCAGGAAATGTGCTGCAGCATGGGCTTTATTTATTGGGCAGTAGCTTGGGAGTCGTCATAAAAAAAAAAATTAAAAAAACATTTGCGCTTGTATCTTAACATATTATGCCCATATTCCCTAAATGCCTGTAAGTAATTAGTGGGAAAGCAGGCAGAGATAATGCTGCTGTTACATTAGCGTTTTGGAGTCTCTCCGCGGACACGGCTAAATTAAACTAAATCCCTGATTCATGACGGACTACTCTACCTCTGTTCAAGTGTGCTCCATCAGTGGGCCTACTTTCAGGAAAATATCACTGTTATTTTGGGAACACTCCACACAGTGTACTCATTATGAATCAAAAATGATCCCTTACAACTGCTGTAAAATAGGCCATTGTTAGTGTGGATGTATTGGACTTATACAATTATAACTGGCTGTTGATTGAAATTAAGATAGTAAATTATATAACTAAGTTTAGTTTTATAGTTTAATAATGTTCTTTTTGTATTTATGGGAGGCCTATATCCTCTTTTTTTAAAATACAGATTTCAAGATCAAATGATATTTCTTAATGTGTAGTGAATAGATTAAGATGAGATTGATTCATTGAAATAGAAAGCTTAGATGGGAAATGTACAGTTGAAACATTAAACCCTATTTTGGGATGCAAAATGATGTCTTGATGTCTCTAAATGAAAAACTAGAGTGATTTATAAAGTGAAAAAGAAGAATAATGTACAAGTAAGTGCTCAATTCAACAACTATTGGGCCTCATTCATGAAACAAACTCACGCACAAATTTGTTCTGGCTTAAGTATGTTTTGGACTTCACAAAATGAATGATCAGGGGTTGGTATAGCGAGATAGGCCTTTTCCGAAATGGCTCCCTCCTCCCTTTCCCTTCACACTTCCACTCCGTCCACTGTGAGGGCACCTTCAAACGATCCTTCAGTCTCCCTCACCCACCAACAGACACGCCCCTTGACTGTGACAGCCCCACCCTCTAATGTTGGAAAATTCACAAGTTCTACTGATAATATTTTTTAACAAGAAATCATTTCCCCTTAGAGTTCACAAAGTAATTCTGATTCAGATTTGTCATATTTACACATAAATATTTTTCTTCTTCAAAATCGTAATTGGGGACTTTCCCACCACCAATAAAAAGTATCTTAGGTCTTATAACCGCTTTCTTTTTCATTGACAAAACTCAATATGGCTGTATAATTGTTGAAATTCAAACATTTACGCTACTAAATGAAGGTGGAACTGAAGTTGTTGCTGCGTGTTGCACGTGGGGCTGCTCTCCGGTGTAACACACAGCTGTGAAGTCTGCATGCGCTGCAGACTCTCAATGGAGGAGCTTCTCACTCACTTCTCCTGCTGAGCCAGCGATTTCAGATGCACTACCCCTTCACGGACACGCGCATATGAAGTGTTAGGGCAGGGAGAGGGAGGAGGGAGCCATTTCGGAAAGGGCCATAGACTAAATCCGATTTTCCCAGGTGAGGGCTGCAGCTCGTTTGTTGCTGCTCTGGGCGGGTTCAAACATGTCATGATCAGGGGAGGGGACTTTAGACAAAATACTGCAGGTTATTTACAATCACAGTAACGTTATAAAAAAAAATAGTAGCATACAGCATTAAATACTTTAAAAAGTTCCTCACATGTACTTGTCATGCCCATATATGGAAGTTTAGAGGGTGTGTATTTGCATTTACATAGTCAATATAATATGTTCATGATAATCAAGGGAGTGGTGTTGTTAGTGCCACCTTCATGAATTTGGGGCATCTCTCTTTACGAAGAGATTGTCTTCGTGAATCAGACCTAAGATTTCCCAGAAAAGTTGTACTGAAGAACTTTTTCTGAAGAACACATTCATGAATGAGGCCCAACTACATTCTCTGTAAAAATATCACGCAAAAACACAAAGAGGATGTGATTTTTTAGTTTAAAGATTTATTTTGAAACAATGTTCTTCAATATGATTATCAGTCATTATTATAAAGTATCTAAATACAGGCAACTGAGGTATATCTTCCTTTCTACAGGTGGAGTGTGGGAGGCAGAGACAGGCTGAGGCAGTGAGCATAGGGCCCTGCCTCGCAAACTATGTAGAAATGAATACAATCTTCAACAATTTGCTGCACTATGAGTCAAAGGCAGGTTGTTCCTAATTCACTTGGTGTTGTAACATAAAATTAAAGCATCATGTAGACAAAACAATTAGAAAACAATTTTGATTCACGTGAAAAAGCAAACAAATGCAACCTATCCAATTACAACGCAGAAGGGTTTTTTTTTTGTTTATGCCAAATTCATATATGTTTCTCTTTTTTTCTTCTTTTTTTGTGACTATATTAATTGGGATGTTTGTCCAGTATTCAACAGCCACCCACTCAGAGCACATACGACAGACATGAAATGTAAGGCATAGCAGTGGTCTGCTTTGAGACCCATTATAGTGACACACTGATGCTGCGAATGAGAAACGCATAGAGTGATAAAGGCTGCATAAAAAGTTGTCAGATGATTGTCAACTGGCAGCAGCGAAAGGCAAGAACCTAATTTTGGTTCATTTGACAATCTGCTAATAAACCTGCCATCCCAGAAACTGTGTATAATACTGTATTTGATAGCTATATACAATATAACGATCCATATAAAAATATATGAATTAAACATGGCGTGTCAGAGGAAATCTTCATCTGACTCCAAAATACTTCTCTATTTTTGGAGTTTTCCGGCTCATTCTTTTGGCAACGTTACTTTGTGATGCCACACAGTGAGTGGCACAATGTTTACCATCATTAACATCTTCTGAGTGCTTAGTTTTCCTTCACCACAATGTTACATGTAGATGACACAGAATCAGAGCCAATGAAAGTCTCTGAGTGATCATAATCAAAGAATATAACTGAGTGGAGCTCAGTCACAACCATATGAACGATAAAAACATGTGATTGTATCCTGTGAAACTAAAATATAAATGAACTACATACTCCACCTGTTTGCAAAGGTCAAGTCCACCAGTGTCTTCAGTACAAGTGCAAACTGTGGTGCCAGTCCACCAACCCTAGTCCACTTGGTTATAAAAGGCTGTCTCCAAGTTTTTACTGTTCATCTCCACATTCAAAAATCCAATAGTCACGGGGTAAATGCTGGTATGTGACAATCTCCAGCTCCCATTGTAGCCCCACAAGAATCACCACACACGGCAGACGTTGTCGGGCACCATGTAGCTGTTCTTGATGCACTTGAAGGCTTTGGCAAATTCAGGGAAATTTTGAAGCGAACCGAGTACTCTGTGAACAAACAGAAGGACATGAAACATTAACACACAAAAGGATGTGACAGAAAGCTGCCGAATGCACATTTGAGTTACAAGTCTCACTACTGAACAACTACATGATGCTAAATATTTTCTCTTTGTCTTTTTTGAGTTTTGAGTGAGTATGAGCTTTGCTTAAACTGGTACAATCTTTGTTAAATTGAACACTGTTCCTACATAATAATAATGAAAAAAAAAAGTTTTTCGGTTTAAAATGAATGTATGTAGGTAATAGACCATCAGTTAGTGAAAGTTAAAGTTTATACTCATAATACATTAGTAAATACTCGTAATACATCAGTAATACACACTATGTATGTACTACTGTACCTGAATTTCCCTGGACTGTGAACATCTACTTTGATGGAATTGACAGCTTGCTTTGGCCGATGTGTTCCACACCAGATCTAAGATAGTGAGCACAAGAGAAGGACGAGAAGAGATATGTTTATATATATATATATATTTATAGCATTATTTATAAAAATGTTTACGAAGCACCTCATAAGGATCTATTCATCCACTCTCCAACTCACTGCAGCAAACTACAAAGCTATAGACCTTTCTCAGTCATATGACTTGGAATGGAATGCTGGCCTGTTGGTTGGCATTCCGCTGAT
>OMNZ01019204.1:0-12651 GCA_900303255.1 Lesueurigobius sanzi | reverse complement strand
TTTCATAAGAGCAGTTGAACATGGCACAAAGGCACCGGTCGTTCTACAAGTCACTTAAGGCTGAACACCTTTAAACCAACACCTGTCAGCCTTACGCTCCACGGTTAGCTACCTGCACTGAGTGGTTTGTTTGGTAGTCAGTAGTTTTACCTGCTGAACCCATGCATGCGCAGATCTAATGCGCAAATCGCTTATACCGGATTCATTACAAGCTCCTCCTCCTCACCTACAAGTCCCTCCATAACCTGGCCCCTCCCTACCTCACCAATGATCTAAAACTAATGATCTAAACCAGGGGTGTCAAACTCATTTGGGTCGAGGGCCGAAATTCCCCTACGATGGCGGGTCGTGGGCCACATATTGTAAACAGGAAAATAGTATTGAAAAAACATTTTTTCTATATATTAATAATACTAATTAGCACTGTGATAATTCAGACCATTTGATTACTTTTTAAAATTGGTCAAAGCCCTACAGGACTGTAGCCTGATAAATAATAATAATGGCTTACACTTATTATTATATTATATTACCAGCCTGTACAACCAGGGGGCTGTTAAACACTAAAAAAACACTTTCTGTGTGGAGTTTGCATGTTCTCCCCGTGTCTGCGTAGGTTTCCTCCGGGTGCTCCGGTTTCCCCTACCACCAAAAACATGTACAATAGGCAAGGATGAATGATGTCTGGCTGAGTGAATGTGGTGATCGGAGGGTCTGTTGGCGCCTGATGTGTGCAGCCACACCTCTGTCAGTCTGCCTCAGGGGCAGCTGGTTACCACTGGAGTGAATGTTAATCAACTCATGTAAAGCGCTTTGTGACTCTGTCTGTGAAAGGCGCTATATAAATAAAGCTCTTCTTCTTCTTCTAAAATCAACCCTTTAACCAGTGACAGAACCCCTTTTGTTTTTGTAGCTTATATAATAGTACAGTGTCAGTGCCCTCTGCTGGACAGGTGTGGAACCGTTTTTAAATGTTGGCTGCCCCCTAGTGGTTGTAGTGAGCATTATGGTTATTTATTTAAACATCCATAACTCCTGAGAGGAATGGGCTAGAGACTTGTTTTTTTTTTTTACATGTTCAGAGATGTGTGCTCTATAGTCACGGGCCGCATTTGGCCCGCGGGCCTTGACTTTGACACCTGTGATCTAAACTAAACAAAACACAAAGCTAGAATGAATAAAGAATTAACTTTGCAAACTGGAAATTATTATGAAAAGAATATATACAAAACATGAATAATAAAAATAACTAGAAATGACACAACACAACATCAGTGACTAATAAACAAAAACAACTTTTTTACCTTGAGCTTTTTAACAAGTTTTTTGTTGATTCCCTTTTTTATTTTCTTCACTCTCTTCCATTGACAACAATAGAAATCCCAGCTCACAGGAAGTGCTAAGACAAACAGGAAATGCTTAGACTACAAAAGTAGGCAGGGCTGAATAAGGTGAATAGGCTCTTTTAGAATTGTGATGTCACGTGAATGCAACCTATTAGGCTGATTAAGACTCTTAATCGATTAGCTGATTAATCATGAACGTCCCTAGTAAGTACTAATGGCAGTAGTGTGTACCACAGTTATAGTTTGTAGTGATATCTTTGTGCCATAACAGTATATTGCAGTATATTCAGGGTGTGCTGGTCTCCTTTATGACTCCGCTATAAAACATGGTGCAAATTTCATGAAAGCTAATTATTAAACTCACATAAGTTAAAACAGTGACTTACTCATGCAGAGAGTGTGAAAAATAGTGAAAAAAAATGTTTTTTGATGTTTACATACCAGACGTTCCTTATGTAACCACAGCTGTTTACACTACTAGAATAGTAGGAAAAGAAGTGGGTCTGGTCGTTAACTACAGTTTGAACTAAACATCACACTGGAATGGTTCGCATAAAAAAAAAGGGAAGTACAATAGCTGGACACAGTAAATAAATGATTTCCCGCTACAAGCACCAACATGTGGGCTACATTAACATTCCTAAACCATGAATCACCATTTTTTTTTGTGAACTCTAGACTTGCGCAATTGAAAACCTTTTTACTGTAAATTCACAAATGAGCTTATGTAAAAAAGTATATTGTAGTAGTTTCTCTTTTTATTTGGACAGCTAATTTTCTTTGACAACTTTCCCAATCTGTAGGAAACATGGGAGTGGTTTATGAGGGAGGGAGGGGGAGCCTTACAGTCGTGCCATAGTCTCATACAGACGAATCAAGAAGAGTGTGTTTACTCTGCTGTGGCCTTGCACAAAGAATTTGCAGTTTTTTTTCCTCCAGGATAAGCGAAACACTTGGTACTTGGGAACACACAGGTAGGAACAACATACTTATTATTTTCAAGTTAATGTGTTTTCCTTTGCGGTGTAAAAACTAAAAGGTAATAGTAGGTTGTATGTGTTTACAATTACCAGGGTTTTCTTCTGTTATGTTGGTCAATTTCTTAAAACATCTTTATTTGCCGTCGCACGCAGAGCTAAGCAGGACGAGACGGTGTGAAATTGGACAGAATTGATGTGCAACGTTCATGCATTTTTACAACGTGTGGGGAAGTCCAGGAAAAGTGCAAAGGATGGGCTGGGTCATTATTTTTTCCTCCTTTGGTTTTTCAGAATACACAGAGACATGGAAAGGGGTAATTTAATTATTATTGATCCAATGCAGAACCATACTAATGGAACTGCAATGCTAATGGACACAGATCGGATCATAGGGATGGTCCACATGAAAGACACACTAATGGAGGACAGTAAAGTCTGGGGCTACAGTTCTTACCACAAGCAGAATTCAACCAAAGATGTGTAATGTGCAAATGTACTGTGTAGTGTTTTGGGGTATTGTAGGAAAATTTGTTTTGATCCTCCAAATATTTTATTAAATTGTAAATTAACCTTATGACTGTTCTTGACTTGTGATTGAAAACTAGCTACTTTCATAAAAAAGAGGATGTCATTGTTTTACGGGATAGTTCATTTTCTCACTTCCCCAGTTTAACTATTATAGCAGCCGTTTTATGCACTTGAGACTGTTACTTCCTGGTTTTGTTATTTGTTATGTATAATTGTTGTTAACAGAGCTGAAATAAAAAATCTACAAATAAATTAATTGCTAATTGCAGAAATCATTGAAAATGGAAAAGGGATTTGACTCGGCCCCTCCATACCCAGGACCACCAATGAATCCAGGTGGGCAGCCAGGGATGTATCCACCACCTCAAGTGGGATACCAAGGAGGTATGATTTATGTATTCTCTTGCAGTAATTATTATTGTGTGTTGTGAAGTTGATACAATTCTCATCCATATTTTTATGTTGTGAAACAGGTCCTCCTTACCCACCACAGCAGGGTTAGTAAAAACATAACTTTCACTTTACTTTACAGCACAGTAATTACATGATTACTGGAAATTCATGTTGATATCTGTTTGTGTTGAGATAAGCAGGCCACTCCGCCTAATTCGTGGTAATACTCCCACATTGTCAGTGAAAACAAGTTCCTTAAAAGGGCAAAATGGCTTACACTTGTAAGCAATTTTTAAACAGGCTTCAGCACACACTTGTCCAAGCCTGTTTACCAAGTTTCTCAAAGTGCTACATTGTAGACATTATTCATTCACACCATACTCAGTAGTGACGGAAGCGAGGCTGCCATTCTGCACCATCGGCTCCTCCGACCACCAACCTTTCACTCTCTCACTCTCATTCATTCTGATCTATTGTACATGTACGTTTGGTGGTATGGGAAAACCGGAGGAAACCTATGCAGACACGGGGAGAACATGCAAACTCCACACAGCCACAGAGGGTGGGGGTGGTGTAGAAGAGTAGGAAGCTCCGCCCTTGCAACGCAGCAATGAGCCGCCATGGCCTGTCAATATAAAGCTAAAATTAAAAAAACAGCATTGATAAAAATATGACACACCTCTCCGTGTTCTCACTGCAGGACAACCCAGCTTTAGTAAAAATGATTTTCTTTGGAGCCAGGCTTTTAAGTTGTTTTTGATACGTGTAAAGTCCCCATAGGATTCCTTATTACAAAGTTCTCTCTGGAGTTGCCCATAGCCATTAGGGGGTGGTAATCGCAGCAATGTCAGCACCCGGCCATGAGGACCAAAGAGAAGTGCCCTTCTCGGTTGATACTCATAAATGTCATAATGTCATATTACCATAGAATAAATTACCACAGTTACCACGTTTTTATACTTTTAGGTGCCATTCCCATGCTATTACTCTGCTGTAAAGTAAAAGTGTTACTGATGACTTTTGCAATGTATTTACAAATTATTAAGTGTTAAGTGTTTGTAATAAATCCAGTCCTTTCTTTAAACAGGTTATGTGCCGACTCCAGTGCCAACCACAGGTTAGCAGATAATGTCTAACTTTTGCACTGCTTATAATGCCGTGGAAAGCTCATCTATCTACTCTCTACTATATTTACTCTTGTGTACATTCTTGGCATGCTTTCTTCATTAGGTCATACATTAAAATAACTTAATGGTCAGCGAACTACAGTAGGAAGAACATTGTTTCAAATGCTTGGGACAAAACGGCTATTGTCTGTCTCTGGGCTTTTCATGACAACCACAGTTTGAAAATGATTAAAACAAAAAATAAAAACGCTAATTTGGATATTTGGACATTTGGAAAAACGCCAACCTCAGCCATTGTCTTATATGGTCGTCTGATAGCGGTGTTTTAAAAAATTTTCCAATACATTTTACTGACTCAAAAGAACTATTGATAGATTCAGTCATCATGGTGCTTTCTTGTTGTCCTTTTTGTACACTGGCTCCCTCTGCTGGCTGGTGCACAACCTCCTTATCAGCCTTAAAACCACTTCCCTTTCCTGATTTACCACTGCTGCTAGCCCTTTGTCTTGCCTTCTCTGTGTAGAGTACTAGCATTCCACTTTGCAGTCCAATTGTCAATAAATAAGTGCTCTGATCGAGGATGTGGGCAGTGGAGACCATAGGACTGTGACGTAATGCCATTAGTAGACAATTTGAGTGAGATAATTGTGTTGTCCGTCTATACTGCCACTATATGTAAGCTGTGTGATTGTCCTCCACAGTGACTCACATGGTGGTCAGCCCATTGCTCCATGACGTCCCAGGACAAGCTGTGTGCCCTCACTGCCAGCAGACTGTGACCACCTGCACGGAGGCCACCTCTGGACTCATGACCTGGCTCATCTGTGGGGGACTGGCCATATTCGGGTATTTACAAGCCTTTATCAACATTATTTTTTGCATTCTGCCAAAAAAAAGGTGAGGAATAGAGTATTTGTTTGGTTTAATCGTCACTTTTTAGATTGGAGTAACTATTACTGAAACAATTTCCTTAAGGTTACTGAAAATAGTTGCAAAGGTTTTCATTTTTGACTCAATTCGTCAATGGGCTATATGCACAGCAACCCCACGTGAATCCGTCCTCTCCCCATTTATTTTATTTGCATTGAGTTATTAACATATCTCGCACAAAATGAACAAATACCTCAAGATTTGTCAGTGGACAGCGAGTGACTGATACAGCTCGTAACCACTTCACTGGAAGGAACGTCTGTGCTCATAACGATAGGTGTTTTTGCCTCGAAGCTAACGGCTAACACCGAATAAGAAATTGAACTAGTTACATTTTTATTTAGTTGTCTAAATTTTAGACAACTAAGGAAGTTGGTCACGTGGGCTCGCTGTGCACATAGCCCATTGAGATACAATTATTGGAATTTTAATACCTACTATTTTTCCTCTTTCAGATGCTTCCTCTGCTGCTGTATTCCCTTCTGCGTCGATTCCTGTAAAGATGTGGAGCACCGTTGTCCTAATTGCCAAAAAATCGTCTACATTCACAAACGACTTTAATGCGTTGGTCTTGTGAATGTGTACAGTGTGAAAGCAAGGGACATGTCACAGCGTCGGTGTCTGTGTGCTTATTCAGTGTATCCCGTGTAATCTGTGGAAAAACACGCTAAAAGTTATATTACATTTAACCGTGTTGTCAGCTTTTCAGTCATTAAAACACTATATTATGTAGTCTGCTGCTTGTCTATTTGCATCCAGTTTAGTGAATTGATGATTGGATGTAGTGCCATATGGTTCCACGGGCCCAAAACCTTCCAGTCGCTGTAGAAATGGATTCAAAGAGTCGACAAAGTTTATAAAGTTAGTTACCCACACCATTTCTTTTTTTCAGTAGTGTGTATTTTGATGCACATTTGCCACCATCAGGTTTCAAATCGGGTAACTTCAGTGTTTTTTTATTTGTGTTCTTTACTTTTTGCAGTGTCCTGGTTCATATCAGACTAGTCCTCAGTTCAAACCAATTCCCTAAATAAGCTTAGGGATGTTCATTGTGTCTACTGATTGAACAGTCTTGTGAGTTTCTTTTATTTAGACACTAGGATTAGAAATGTTGTACCTTGACATGTTTCAGCTGCTAACTGCGAGACAAGGTAAAGAAACAACATTTCTAATCCTAGTGTCTGAATAAAAGAAACTCACAAGACAATTTCCTAAAGTAGATGAGTTTTAACTGAACTGATGGCTATGTCAATCAAAAGCCAAATGTTTATATGTATTAATGGAACATACTTCTGGATTACTGGAACATACTGCTTTAGTACATTGTATAACTTACATGTTAATCATGAGGCTGTTGTTTGATGTGCACTATTTTCTGTAAAATTGAAGGCCATTAAGTACAATGGAAGAATATACAACAATTGTTTAATAAATACCTGCTTTTCATTGCATTGAGTAGTGTGTTGTGTTCGTGTGAAGAGATTTGCCACAATCGATGTAGGGTTTTATTTATTTTCACTTCTCCCGTAAGCAAAGAGGATGTGGCGTGCGCACTTATGCTTCCCAGCCAATATACAGACTTGAGTTTGATGAAGTGGTGCATTTAAAGAGGCCCCACGGGACTGGAGGGTTGTGTTTGTGTCTCTGGGTTAGGCCTACAACAATCCACAATTCAGTGTGTAAGTAATTATAACCTTTTGTTGCTGAAATAAGCTCAGCGTCAAATGGTCCATATCAACAATAGGAGCAGATGTATAAATGAATCTCAAACCGGGATTAGTGAATCATTGTTGATGTACATCTTACAGACTCTGCTATGCCTGGATCAGCCCCTCCGTATCCAGGGCCACCTTTAACCTACCCAGGTGGAGCGCCAGCACAGGCAGGACATCCAGCTGGTAGGTCAATGTACTGTATTTCTTTATTTCTGTTTTCACTGCTCAAACTAACCTCTTCTTTGTCAAACAGGTGTTTACTACGCGCCAATGACCACATTGACTGGTTCGTATTAACTGAACTTAGTGCATAGTGAGGAAATGTTACAGTACGTATGAGGAATGTTGCGTAACTCTTCATAAAAGTATATATTTTTTTGTGTAATGTTTTTTTATTTTATTTTTCAAACAGGTCCTCCCTATGCAACACGACAAGTAATCGGTTAGTAATTTCTGAACTAAAATTTTGAACTTTTATATCACTAAATATTTACTACACTCAAAAAGCTCGACATAAGAAAACTAAAAAGTCCAGTGCGTTATTCCAGTGATGGGAGTCAGAAGGTTAGCGTCAACTGAACTGAGCTGGTGGGTGGGACAGGTGACAGGAGAACAGACAGGGTTATTGAATTTTGGTGACATGAAGAGGAGGAGGGGACCCAGCTCCGAGCTTTGGGGAGCCCAGTGGGTGACAGTGAGTGTGGGATTTACAGATGTTAGAAGAGATGTAGTGGAGGGGTAAGAGATGAACCAGGGCCCAGTATTTCAAAAATAATCCACCAGGATATATCCAGGTGATTGGACTTTTTCCTTTACCCGATATTGGGTATTTCAAAGAAGATGTTATCCTGAAGATGCAAAATCCAATCTTGCCACAAAATGATGCCACCTCAGAGGTGGATTTTAGGTTGATCTTGTGTTCTAGAAGGATGATTTCACACAATGTAGTCACTGACATACTTTACTCTGAATCCTCAGAATAAAACTGCAGTATATTGAGTAAATATATCTGTTACTCTTGAAAATAGAATTTCCTATTGTTAAATTCACGACAGAAAGGCCATGTGTTCAAATCTTTGCTTCAATCATTTTTTCCACCCTAAGATTTGAAGTTTGTAACCAAGGTTTAAATGTTGTTTTGAAGAAACATTTAATTTAATCAATCTTACACACAAATTAAGAGTCATAGCTGACGACATTAAGAATGAAAATAGGTCCGGAGTTAAGCTTAAAACAAATGTTTGATACATTTGTTCCAATAAAGGCTACGATTTCTTTATTCGAAAGTATGCCTAGCCTAAGTCTGTGAGCTTATTAGGCCTACTGATCTACACAAAATGTTTGCTCTATTGCATCACTGTCTACAATGTTTGTGATGTTATGGTATTGCACAATTTATGAATAGAAAGGATTGCCAAGTGTTGACTCTTCCCTCATCAGTCATTTTGAATGTATAGCAAAAACAAACAAAAGATCTAGCGTTGATGAATGAGCTCTCCTCACTCATTTGAAGTAACTTACAATTCATTTAATAATTTACCATAATACTTTATGGTAAATGATGACAGTGAGGGCTTGGAGCAGTTGTACAAGACAAGTTCTATTTTGCTAGAAGGACTTGTTCAATGTCACTTCCTGTTTCCTGTCTATGATCCAGTAGGGGACGGATTTGGAAATCCCTATCCAAGAGGATCAGGATAATTTTAATCCAATCCTGCAATGTTTTGAAATACCAGGATATCGATCTCAGATCCATGGGTTTGAATCAAAGGATTTGGAAATCTGGATCATTATTATCCGGATTCAAAGTTTTGAAATACTGGGCCCAGGTGATCGCTGAGCCAGAGACGGCAATAGATTGTAGACGTTGGAGGATGATTGTGTGATCAATGGTCAAGGAGGAGAATTTAGAAGGAACCATTAGAAGATAATTATCTTCTTTAATTTTCTTATGTATTTATTTTCTTAAATACTGAACAA
The DNA here is from genome assembly GCA_900303255.1 of Lesueurigobius sanzi. Classification (NCBI taxonomy): domain Eukaryota; kingdom Metazoa; phylum Chordata; class Actinopteri; order Gobiiformes; family Gobiidae; genus Lesueurigobius; species Lesueurigobius sanzi. The sequence continues at coordinate 3,652 of OMNZ01019204.1, read as the reverse complement.
TCAAATGGAAACGGCTCAAATGTTTATGTAAACTTAAATGCATTTCCTAGAATACGAATGATAACAGAAGACCATTTCATTTCACTCATGGTTAGTGGTTGAGTGAAGCCATTTATAGTGAAAAACCTTCAACTAGAGAAACTACTCACATGTCCATGACCAAACATTTACATATTGTGCATCTTGAAACAAACATCAATTTGTCCAGTACAATTTTGTCAGAGAGTCCTGTATTTCAGCTGAAGTGAGTTTTTCTTTGCTCCTGAACAATTTTCCTGACAGTTGCTGAAGGTCATGCAAACGTTAGATCAGGAAATTTGAGTAGTTTTTGTTTGATTATAATTTCAAAAGAGCAAACAACAAATGGCATTACACAACCACTAACCACTTTTCTTTTATCATTCATATTCTATGAAAAATTGCCAAAAATTAAAAGGGTATGTAAACTTTTGAGGAAAACTGTATATTCAAAGTGTTTTTAACTAACAACTAAACAATATTTGTGCATACATGTTCATCACAGTAAATATACATCAAGGTTAGCATAATGCACTGTTGCCACTACCATGTGCAGTGGCACTCATTCAGAAGATCATCGGTTCAAGTCCAGCCTGAAACAACTCTCCCAGATAACCTCAGTAAGTGTCTACAAGTGACAGGACATGCATCTGTCAAGAATATTTGCTAACTCTGAAAGAATGTAGCGAGCATAGCCAAAACCTAGTTATAGTTCAGTTTGTTTGTTACTAACAAGGTACAGCAAATATATAGAATAACTTCATGTCCTCCAATACGTCAAGTATTTTAAGCATAGACCCTTTCAATGGACCTCATTCATGAATATTTTCTTAAGAAAAAGTTCTTAAGTACAACTTAAGAAAAACTTAAGTCTGACTCATGAAGCGTTCTTAAGAAGACAAAACTGTTCTTAAAGAGATATGATTTTTTTGTGCGTAAGAGTCCTCCTGACTGTTCTTAGGATTTGTTCTTCCAGAAGAGCTCTTTCAGCTAAGAACAAATTTTGTGAATACCCAAAATGTTCTTAAGTCGGGCTTAAGAACAAATTTGTTCGTAAGTTTGTTTCGTGAATGAGGCCCATTGTTTGTTAATATTCCGGGTTTAGCCGGAGGCGGAAAGCTACGTCCCTGTTTATTTTCATTGTAGCTGTTGTCATAGTAACGATAAACAAATGTCTAATTGTTGTTGGAAATATCAGATAAAACCTTATTTTATCATCTCAAATGTCATTCCTCTTGTTCTTGCAGCTTAAGCCACAACAGGACCACATTTTTTAGTTGTAGTTTTAAAATTATAATCTCTAGTTTTAGTTTAATCTTATTTCTCTTGCTCACTTCCTGCCTCCAGCTGATGTCACTGATGATGTAAGCAGCGAAAGGGTCTATACTAATATAAATAATTACAAATTACTTCAAAATGGTGAACTTGACTTTATTATAATGGCTAATGTGTTTCATTAAGCAGATCACTTTAAACACAGATTAGTACTATAGTATATTGGGGGGGTTTCACCAGGGTATACAAAAAACACATTCTTCTTGTGCCAATTATTATTATTTGTAAATATTTTCTTTGAGTAACATATTGTTTATCAAACAGGTGGTATCTATCCATATCCACCAGTGCTACCAGATCCCAACATTCGAGGTTAGCATCACTGAAAACTAAAACTGTGGTACTATGTTTATAATGTTCTTTATGCGAGCCTCAGCAGCACTGTTGACGACACAAGTCTATGAATGATTTAGTCGATGAATGCGTGAATTTTTAAAGGATTGTTTGCGTGATGCTATTTCTACACTCGCAACATTGCACCTGACCTTGGACCGCAGGGACAAGGTCAGGTGCAATGTATATCAAATCATTGAAAAATCTAGACAAAAAAGCATTCCTAGAAGGACCCTTTCATAAAACCTAACTAAACTATTAAGAAAGAGCAGAAGCATTATTTTTCATTATTAAAGGGGCAATATGCAAGTTTTTAAGTGAAAAATAAAATCCTGATATTAGTGCTTATTTATAATATTTGGCTTTTTAGTGACCCACTGGCTGTATGGGTGCAGCATGACACCTTTACTTTCCATCACAGTGGCCTCTATGACGCTCCAGTTTTTAGGGATTTCATCGAAACGGACCAGAAACCCTCAAAACATTTCATTCTGGAGCAGCATAGAGGCCACTGTGATGGAAAGTAAAGGTGCCATGTGGCACCCATACAGCCACAGGGTCACTAAAAGGCTAAATATGCACTAATATATGCACTAATATCATTTATCATTTAAAACAAAGAGCTAACAAAAGAAAAAATAACCCAAAATTTGAAATGAAATAAACAACTACAACTGAAAACAAGAAACATCATTCAAGTCTAGTCGTGTCAAAATGTGAAAAAAAAGGGTGTCCATGTGCGTTCAAAGAAATCTCATTACAAAGCTGTAATTAAAAGTCTGTGCGTCTCCTCCGCAGTGACTTACACACCGGTTGGCGCCTTTTACCAGGATGTCCCACGTCAGACTGAGTGCCCGCACTGCCATCAGCCTATTGTCACCGTGACCGAGCGCAGAGTGGGGCCGCGGACCTGGCTCATGTGCCTCTTTATCTTTGCACTTGGGTATCTATAACATTAATGAAACAAAAAAACATCCTCTACAGTCATTTTACTCTCAAGTCTCTCTCTCATCTTCTAGATGTTGGCCCTGCAGCTGCATTCCTTTCTGCATTGATACCTGTAAAGAAACAAGTCACCACTGTCCGTCCTGCGAGAAGGCCATGTACTTCTAGAAGACGGGCCAGTTATGTATCCGGTGACTGAAGGGAGCCTGGAGTAACTGTGCTAGTTTTCCCTATATTGCCTTAGTTATTTCAGCAGGTTGAGAACATTTCATACAAACACTAATGTCACTTCCTGTTACACAAATTTAGGGCCTAAATGTGTCATGTAACATTTGTTTCTGCTGCTTTTAACGAGTATCACATTTTAAACACTACACCAAAGGGGAATATTTATTTTATGTATTGTTGACATAGGTAATCATGTGACGATGTATGTTTAGTGTGTACATGTATATACAGTATATGCATGGTAAATATTGTAAAAGTATTTTTTTTAGCTCACTGACCTAAGTTATAGCGTATCATCCAACCAACCAGCCTTAAATTCCCAATTTCTGAATTAGCTTAGTTGCCATGGTTTCCAGTTGCATTCTGCAGTTATGGTGCGTTCCAGTTGTGGTCGGAGGTCGGAACTCCGAGCTGGGAGTAACGTTTCCTCCGAGTTACTGTGTTCCAGTTGTCAGGTCGGAATTTTTTACGAGATAGTGACACAAATGCATCATTTAAGATACAAAGTTGGTAAAAGTCAGCTGTTCATGCCCCTAACTAACTTATTTTATAAACCCGAACAGTGTGGTTGTATTTATGTTTTCATAAATCATGTTTCAAGTCATTTACAGAGCACAGATAGCTCTTGTTGTCATTAGCCCCTGCTGCGTTAGCAACATTAGCATCGCAGATCAAACAGTCTATTTAATAACTGCTGCGGCTCAACTGCAGCTGGAGCCGAGTGACAGACAGCAGGGGGCAGCAGAGGGCAACTAAAGGGTTAGAAACACAAGAAATACATAAATATAGCAGT
>OMNZ01019184.1:41854-64037 GCA_900303255.1 Lesueurigobius sanzi | reverse complement strand
GACCTGGATTTATAGGGTTAGTCCTAGTTCAGACCTGGTTTAGACCTGGATTGATAGGGTCAGTCCTAGTTCAGACCTGGATTTATGGTTTAGACCTGGGTTTATAGGGTTATTCCTAGTTTAGACCTGGATTTATAGGGTTACTCCTAGTTTAGACCTGGTTAGTCCTGGTTTAGACCTGGATTTAGTGGGTTAGTCCTGGTTTAGACCTGGATTTATAGGGTTAGTCCTAGACCTGGTTTAGACTTATAGGGTTAGTCCTAGTTTAGACCTGGATGTATAGAGTTAGTCCTAGTTCAGACCTGGTTTAGACCTGGATTGATAGGGTCAGTCCTAGTTCAGACCTGGATTTATGGTTTAGACCTGGATTTATAGGGTTAGTCCTAGTTTAGACCTGGATTTATAGGGTTAGTCCTGGTTTAGACCTGGATGTATAGGGTCAGTCCTAGTTCAGACCTGGATTTATAGTGTTCGTCCTAGTTCAGACCTGGTTTAGACCTGGATTTATAGGGTCAGTCCTAGTTCAGACCTGGATTTATGGTTTAGACCTGTATTTATAGGGTTACTCCTAGTTTAGACCTGGTTAGTCCTGGTTTAGACCTGGATTTAGTGGGTTAGTCCTGGTTTAGACCTGGATTTATAGGGTCAGTCCTAGTTCAGACCTGGATTTATGGTTTAGACCTGGATTTATAGGGTTAGTCCTAGTTTAGACCTAGTTTAGACCTGGATTTATAGGGTTAGTCCTAATGTAGCCCAGGTTTAAACCTGGATTTATAGGGTTAGTCCTAGTTCAGACCTGGTTTAGACCTGGATTGATAGGGTCAGTCCTAGTTCAGACCTGGATTTATGGTTTAGACCTGGATTTATAGGGTTAGTCCTAGTTTAGACCTGGATTTATAGGGTTAGTCCTAGTTTAGACCTGGGTGTATAGGGTTAGTTCTAGTTCAGACCTGGTTTAGACTTGAATTTATAGGGTTAGACCTAGTTTAGACCTGGATTTATAGGGTTAGTCCTAGTTCAGACCTGGTTTAGACCTGGATTTATAGGGTCAGTCCTAGTTCAGACCTGGATTTATGGTTTAGACCTGGATTTAGTGGGTTAGTCCTGGTTTAGACCTGGATTTATAGGGTTAGTCCTAGTTTAGACCTGGTTTAGACCTGGATTTATAGGGTTAGCCCTAGTTTAGACCTGGATTTATAGGGTTAGTCCTAGCTTCGGCCTGGTTTAGACCTGGATAGGGATAGACATGGTATACATAGTGTAAACAGAATTTAATCCAAAATAGGTTTACTTTAGATCCTTTTTAGACATGGTAGGCAAAAATTCTGTTTCTAAGAGTTGATACCTTTTTGCTGGTTCTTTCCCACTTGCGTGCCAGGTCAAGGGTGTCTCTCCCGAAGTTGGCAGCAATGCGTTTGTGTAGGTTCTCAGTCGTACAGGAGTTGTCCAAACTCCTGTACGACTGAGAACCTACACAAACTTTTTAGACATGGTTTAGTTCTGATTTGATCTAGATTTAGGTAGTACTTGGAAAATGATATATTTTACAAAGAGCTACTTGGATCAAACATTTAAAAGATGGTATTTGGTGTGGAAGAAAAATTGAGAACCACAGCCCTAAAGGACACATATTGTAGGAGAGTCCTTTCTATGTATCAATACTACAATTGGCTGTCACTTACTGCATGTGGGGATGTATTCTGTGCCACTTCTGCTCCCTGTTAGGCCCCTCTGCCCTGAGACCAGCTTTAGTCCTGGCACAAATCCTCAGACCAGACAGAGCCAGAGCCAGTCCTGCTGCCTCCCCATCGGTGCCCTCTGCCCCCTTCACCCCATCCGTGTGTTCAGTGTCGTCCTCCTCCCCTCTCCAGACCAGCCTGGCCCTGTGCTCGGCATCACTGTCCCCAGCTGTTTGGAAGAGCCGCTGCAACTGCTGTATGTTGACCCCCGAGAAGATGTTGGAGCAACCGGACTTCCTGCTGCGACGCTCTGAAAACCCCCATAAATGACAAGACTCTTCTTCAGCGGGGGTAGCAGTGGAGTCATTCATGGTTTATAGTCTGTTTAAAAAGAAAAAAGAAATCAAGAAAATGCGAAACACGAGAGATGAAATGGAGTAAAAACATTAAAGTTTTATTTTATTTTATTAAAGCTTTGTTACATTTTGCTTGGCCTCTAGCACCTAGAACAGTTAAAACAGTTGCCCATGAATCCAAACCTAATTATATATAATATATTCAAAGACGAGAAAGAGAAAGTTTTCCGCCACCAATTATATGTTATTTTAGGGTTTGTCTAATTACAGAATCCAATCCACTTTTATTTGTACAGCACATTTTACCAACACAAAGTCTCCAAAGTGCTGCACAGAGAACAAATTAGCACTGATTATAAAAAAACAACATACAGCATCTAACAATCAGCAATGAAAAAAAATAAGCTGCATAAATGATACACCCACACTGTTGTACAGTATCAAAAATCCTTTGGACGCACACAAAAATGTACAATAGGGCCTTTTGATTGAATAAATGAAGATTCAATTTCAGAATCTTGATCAAATAATTCAATAAATATAAGTGTAACAGTCTTTGTTTGGTTTGACTTTGACTACTGTGACTGTCTCTTAAAGGGAGACACTGCAGGCAAAACTCAATTTTTCCCCCACATTTGGGCCACTTTGTTCTCTTTAGATGTATATTTTCACCTGGGAACAAATAAATGACCTAATCTTTACAACAAGGATTGTAATTATTGCACTCACTCAACGTTTTTTCTATGGCAATTGTAGCTTCAATGACCATTTTCTCAAAATTGACTTTTCTCACATTGTGGCAACAACCTTCAGCACCTTCAGCCTCGAAACGTTGCAGTCTGGGACTTAACAATATTTTGAAGGTGTTTTCAGAGGTATTTTTCAATATTCAGTTTATACCCTGATTTATTGAGCTTTGAACCAAAAAAATCAAGCCGGAATTTGATATTTTACAGATTTATTCATTATTTATTCATTAATAACTATATTAACAAAAACAAAACATATATTCAAAATCCCCTCTGAACAAATATTTGTAACTATATATCAACAAAATAAAACCATACATTTAAAACTGGCTCTGTTATCTTATCCTTATCTTATCTTACAACAAAAGGTCCAAATTGATATCACCTTTAGTAGCTTACACAGTTTGACTTGACCATAGGCTACTTTTTGGACCCGACTTACCTTTATGAAGATGCTCGAGAAGAAATCGATCAGTCTGTTACAGCCTTCACTTCAGCTAATGCCAGACCGACCCATTTACAACGAGCGCATCAAGGAACGGATAGAAATAATCAAAGTCTAATCCCACTATGACCCAGCCTGACGCATGACGCACGCAGTTCCCAAATCAATTTAATAATAAGAAAATAACGCCATAAATTAGACATAAAGCAGTAGGCCTAATATGCGGTTAGACTGGTTGGCATTTTATATTTTATTAGTATTGTGTGTTGCAAGTTTCTTTGAATTCCCATTGTCCCCGAAGTCAGCGTCTAATCACCAATAAATGAGCAGGTGCGTGTTTAAATGGCCCACCAGACGGATTGTTTTTGTGCGCAGTTTGCAATAGACTTTGGCCGTAAAGAAATAAAATGAGCGTGTTTCTTTGCGGACTCCTGAGAGGTCGACGGGCTCTCGGTCCCAGATCTGCTGTTTTTATTGAACAGCGGGCAACTTACATCCATGGCAAGCCCCCCAAATCCAAAGTTGGTGCTGTGGTGAGTGTGGCAAGTGTGTATTACTCAGGGCCGGCCCTAAGCGGAATTATGTTGTGGGGCCCTCGCAACTTCAATTTAATTCCTGATAAATATTTATTCCAATAAATGAAACGAGGGGGGCCCTGGGGCCCTGGTCTCTGGACCCTAAGCAGCTGCATAGTCGGCTTATTAGGTTGGGCCGGCCCTCATGACTTGCATATGGCCCAATTCTGGCTATAAATGGAAAGATAAAGCTGAATGAAATTGGGCTATCTGTTTTGATATATATTTATCTATTTATGTCAACAGCAAACGGTGTTTGTTTTGTCTGTGATGACTTTGACCATCCTCGGACCTTCGGGTTGGATACTTGCCAATTTGGACAACTACAAGTCACGTGACTGAGGGCTGGCCAGCTGCAAATGGAACCTTGTATGTGTTGCAATAAAGTTAAAGTATGATACAGGCTACATCGTATCTTCATTATTTTACATGGATAGGCTGTCATGTCTGAGTGTTCAGTTTTAAACTCGTACTATGAGTTTAAAACTTGTATTTCTGCGTTTTAAACTCAAAATTACAAGTTTAAAACTCATTACTTGCATAATTACTACATATTTGAGGCTCATATGAGTTTAATATCTTCAGCTTTATTTTACAATTATTTAGATTACAATTTAAATTAGGATTGTAAAACTTAAAATTAGGAGTTTTATGTCGGGAACATCCATATTGGAAAATCTCAGGAGGGAAAGTAGTTTTTTTTAGAAATTCAACTCCGGCAAGTTTGCTCTCAACATATAAACTTTCAACTGGAAACAAATAAATTACCTACATTTAACAATAAGTGGTGTCATTTTTGTACTGCTTCAGTATTTCTCCAAAGAACTATGTGTAACTTCAATCAACATTTTCTCAAAAATCAAAATACATATTTCTCACATTGTGGTGCCAACATCTCCACTTTAGCAGAGTCCAAACTTTCCAGTCTTGTACTGAGCAATATTTTGAAGAATTGTTCAGACTGATTGTTCAATTTTAAATTCCTAGACTGATTTATTGAGTATTGAACCACAAAAAACAAGATGACATTTTCATTTTTACACATTAACCCCTGCGTTAACGTAAACACGTTTTCATGTTTTATTCAATCACAGAGGAGCTGTTGACTGCAGAAGCTCAGCGCGAGTGACCCGTGGCTTTTAAGTCACCAATAACTATTCATCACCACTAGTTTATTCAAAAATTACAACACAAATTATCAAAAATTCCCAGGGAATAAATCTGTCACTATTATGTCAACAAAATAAAACCATGAATTTGAACCTGGTCCTACCCATTTTTTTTTTTTTTTTTTTGTAGATTTTACATCAAGCAGATTTTGACAATTTATGCACATAAAATGCCTTATTTTTTTTTAATATGAAACCATAAAATGAGAGAAAGAAATTGTAAAATATCAGTAACACACACCAAAAGTTTCAAATCTATTAATTAAAATTTTTCACCAACTTTTTGGTGATGTAATTAGTCTCCAGTCCAGTAGGTGGCCATACATGACCTGAGGATAGTTTTCAGACATTCGTTAAACCCAAAGAAGAACACCTTCCACTCCTCCATGATGTGGTCAAGATTTTTTCCCCCTAGTATACACTGCTTTTTTGTACCGCCACAATGAAGGCGACTGCTGCGAAAAACAACACAATTAGCCTCTCGAAACCGATCGGCTTTGAGATCCCTTCGTCTCTGCAGGAGGACCTTACCTCGGCGATCCATGGGGCGTTCGAGGTGGCGGTGGAAATCGCAGTTCTCGAGGTGACCAAATTAATTTCTGTAGCAGCCGGGGACATGTACGAGAAGGTACGACTGGAGAACGAGACGCTTAAGGAAGAATTGCAAAAAGCTCAGTCCATTATAGACTCTGCGTGCCGTAAAGCAGGCAGTGTTAGCCCTGAAAACAGTCAACATCTGCGAGACAACATCGCATCTAACGCGACAGCAGCGCACAGTGTTTACAAGTGCCACCAAGAGGGAAAGGGGGGCCGTCCTGTGGATCAACCTCTTTCAAGCGAGCATCACCAAAATGAAGAAGCTGGCCAGTATTATACGAGACAAGATGATGCGGTTTCAGGTGCTCACGAACCAGGACAAACATGGACAAATGTCACTGTTGAAGATGGGCGAAGTACAAGCCACATTTTCAATAACTCTGCAAGCACAAGTGAGTGGACATTTATTGTTTAAAACATCTTACTGCCTTAAAACTCTCCAGTCTTGGGCGTAGCAATGTTTAGAAGGTTTGTTCAGAGAGGGATTTTTCAATATTTAATTCCTTGGCTGATTTATAGAGCTTTGAATTTTTACAGATGTACATGTATTCACTCATAACTAGTTTATTGGAAAACTAAACAAAATAACCAAAATCTCCTCCGAATAAATCTTTAATCAACAAAATAAAAATAATAAATACATTTTAGAGCTGCAACTATCTATCATGTACATGTTTACATGACATGATGTGTAGGGGAATATTTACCCTACCTTTTTAAAGAGACAGGGTTTCATCAAAAATACTAACTTTTATTTATTTTCTGGCTCAAATTAGAAAATTCTGTCAAGAAAACGATTCATCGATTACTAAAATAGTTCATCGAATAATCGATTAATCATTTCAGCTCTAATAAATTTAAACCTGCCTCTTTGTATTTAGATTTTGTCACCAAAATATAGGAAAAGTTGACCATTTCTACACATAAAATACCTTATTTCTGTATCAAAACATAAAATGACAGAAAATCAATTTTTTTTCCTAATTTTATGTCTGTAATCCACAGTTTCAAGTTGATATCCATTAACATTTTCACCTGCAGTGTCTCGCCTAATTTGCCTTTGTGCGTCTTCTGTAGAAGATTCATAAAGGCAAACATGGCGTGGCAGACTTCTTTCACACTTCACACGGTTCACACTTACACACAAGTGTTGATGCGGAGACACATCATCCGCTGTGCTGAAAACGTGTTGCTTTGTGCTCACACTGAACACTTGTATTGTGTTATTCATGTGTTGATACTGTTAAAAAAACTGTTTTGCATTTGCAGGAACCAACCTAGAAATATCCCATGACTTTGGTGGTGTCAAAGCGGAAAGAATGAACCAGTCTTGTATGAGCGGGGAAGCAGACAGTCCCCCAGCGGTGTCCTTCCCTGATAATGCCGCACCTCAGCTCGTCAAAGTAAAGGTGGAGAAGTCTGAGGAAACCCTCATTGCTTCAGACAGTCTGGTGAACTCTTTTAAAGAGGATGCAATATCCCAACTTCAGTGTGATATATTGCAAGACTGGACACCAGGAGTTTCTGATTTTGAAACTGAAGAGGAAAATGTCAGTCTTCAAGCACACGGTCAAGTACATGGTAAGAAATTATACAGACATAAGTGCCCAGTTCTGGTCATTTCAGTGCTTAAATTACCTCCATTACAAATCATTTCTTGATGGCAGTTATTGTTTTAGCTTGATTTAAAGTGATAGTCTGGAAGTCTAAATGTAATATTTTCTAAAGAGCCTCCTTCTCTGATCTTGGCAAACAATCAGAGTCACTGTAGGCTGTGGCTTTGACCAATGACAATAACTTCCCCTGAGCGGGCTTGCAGTTATTTTTTGTGTTGTCCATTTTCTTCTGCTTTATCTGGGGCCAGGTTGCCAGACATTTTGTCAGGGTATGCAAATTTTTGGCCACACTGTATATGCATCATGTTCATTTTGAACAGCGCCCCTTAGAGGTGGTCCCTGTAATGGTCCAGACTGGTCTTTTATATTCACAGATTAGTGTGAATGAGTGTGAAAATAATTTTTCGGTCTTGCCCCCTGCTACTTGATTGTTTTTCCATATATAACACTGTAAATCAGGGGTTTTCAACTGGTTCTGCCCCAGGGACCACCATTCAAACTAAGCAGTAGTCTGCGGCCCAGTGTGTGTGCATGTGTACAATATAGGCCTATTTTATTTTTTTGTATAAAAGAGGGCTATATACTTTAATTTACAATGCTTTGTGTTCTCAAATGTTTAAAATAACCTGAGTTGAATTATTAAAAGAGATATCAACTTGATATTCATGAATATTCAAAATGCTGTGGCCCTAGTGTATTATTAGTAGTTAAACTGGATAGCAAGTCATGGACCACCAGGGGGCCACGGACCACTGGCTGAAAACCCCTGCTGTAAATTATCAAGCCTGAAATTCTTTTCTAAAGTGCCCTGACTAAAGCATCATATAAGACCTTTAGGTAGAATGACACATGAGCTTAATTGTTTCATTACTTACTTACATTTTTTTTTTTTTCTAGGTCATTCCCCGAATATGAACTTCAGTCTCGACACCGCCCTCGAGTCTTCATCATCTCTCAATGCAAACTTCCCGGTTCATGTGACGGATCAAGCTCCTACCCAAGACCCAACTGCTCTCCAGGTTTACGGTAGCCATGTCCGTGGTAACCAGGGTAACACCAAGTCGAACCTTCAGACATGCAAGCTGTGTGGTCTCAATTTCCCTTTACCCAGCTTGCTGAGGCGCCACTACGGTCAGTGCCAGCAAAAGCTCAGCCAACGCGTCCTGATGCCCACGATGGGAGGCAAACGGACTAAGCTGCAGCTCTACCCTCCAGGCTGCAGCCCTTTTCGGTGCTCAGAATGCAACCGGGAGTTCAACCGCTTGGAAAATCTCAAGACGCACTTACGGATACATACGGGGGAACGGCCGTACAAGTGCTCGGTTTGCTCGACGGCTTTCAGGCACTCCGGGGCTCTAACCCGCCACTTCCGCATCCACACCGGTGAGAAACCCTACGTGTGCGGGCTATGTGGAAAATCGTTCAGGAACTGCGGAGGACTGAAGTTTCATCAGCGCTCGCACAACAAATAGCTGCAGCATTGAAGAAAAGGCAATAAAAAGAGCCAATTTTGGAGACTATAGTTAAAAAGTACATTGGGACAATATTGATAATTACCGATTTGCCTTTTTTGCAAGCTTATATAAGAGTGGCCATAATAGACGTAAGCATCCTTGCTATTCATTTATCACCTCAAAGATGGTTGCAGCATGATATTTTTAAGCCCTAGAATTTCTTCATTGTTGAGATCAATAAAGTCTTAGCTGTGTTCACAATTGAATGGTTTCATGAATGCATTTGAAGCATTAATTATGTGTTCTTCTTTTTGGTTATTTTTGATAAACACTGGGTAATTACAAAGACGCTCGCTTTTTAACTGATCTGCTTCGGTCTTCTTCAGAGGTGTCATGCCATGTGTGTTCCTCTCCTTATCATTTGACAAGTTAATAATTGAGGGAGGTGGGGGAAAAAAGATCTAATCTATTCCAGCCATTCCCAACATCCTTATCCTTAAATAATTCACTGCAATTGAAGGCACTATACCTGATTTTATTTAAAATCATAAATGATGAAAGGGGGAGCGAGTAGATTAAATTGATGAATGTGGTCCAAAAATATTCCTAACTTTTCTAACTCGTATCTAAAGTCCCTTTTCGTCACAGATCAGCATCATTTATTAAATGTGGAATAATTAGTGGAATTTGTTTCCGTACAGCACACAGGTTTAAGCACATTTCAATTTCACATCTGGCAGGGTCACTTTTTAGGGCCACTGTCAGAGATGCAAGAAATGTAGCCTGCAAACTCATGAAATTGACAAAAGTACAGTATTATTTCCACAAATGTCTTGAGTTTACAATATACTAAGGTAGGGTGACCAGATGTCCCAGTTTACCCGGGACAGTCCCAGTTTTGAGCCCTCTGTCTCATGTCCCTGTGAATTTATCTGAAACCATTCATTTGTCCCAGTTTTACACAGCCTCTGTCCCAGTTGTCCCTGTTTTTCCACCAGTCCATGATGTCCAAAGCTGCATATTTACGTGATACTTTATGACTTTTGACCCAGACAAAAAATGCAGAAAGAAAAATTACAAAAAATAAGAAAACACGGGAAAAACGAGGGAAAAATGTGAGAAAAAATCAATAAAAATGGGAGAAAAATTATGAAAACTGACAAAAAAGGAAGAAATACTAAAGAATGATGGAAAATTGAAAAAAATGTGAGAAATTACCAAAATAAATGCCAAAAATAGCACAAAAAAAAGAAAAGACGAGAAAAATGACGAAAAATTGAGAAAAACATGACAAAAATTATGAAAAAAACATGAAAACAAAAAAAAAAAAATAATAATTTTTGTCCCAGTTTTTAATGTGCAAAATCTGGTCACCCTATACTAAGGAGGACAAAACGTGTATTTCCATTGCTAGGAAAAAAATCAAGTATAGTATATTTTAGACCTAATTTATACAACTTTAAACTAAACATAAAACAGCGATCTATGGGAGTAGGCTAAATACTGATTGAAAATTGTAAAAAATACAATTTTAACAATGCTCAAATTTCCTATCAAACTTTTTTCCCCTTCAATGTACGTGTTTTATCGACGTCATCTCGATCTGAAATGTTTGTGTCATTCTGAAACAGACCAGAACCATTAATACCAAGAACTTTGTAAATATGTTGCTGTATTGAAATCTTTAATTAAACACCTATAGTATACTAATAATTTGCGTGTGTTAAGTTTTTGCTCAGAGAAAACACTAAAAAACAATTAGTCTATATATTTTTTTAATTTTTGTTTTTTTAATATACTTTTTCGAAGCTGAAAACTGCTCCGTTGATCTGGCAACACGTCGCAGTCTTCCCTGTTCTGCTCTCGATTAGCCAGCCTGGATTAAAGAAGGAAGTGGATGTGTTAGAAAACAAAGCTAACAACGAGGCTAACTCTGAAAGCTGCGCTCTTTTCTCAAGTTTAAAGTTGTTTTCGCGACATAACCGAGCTGTTGTTCTCCTGCATGTCATCTTATTGAGTTTAGGGCCGTGTCTCGTCATGTTTGGCGGGGTCGAAGTAGGAGGCAGCTCTTCTCGGCTGACTGTCTCATCTGGACCAAATCATTTGGCCTGAGTTTTCGCAGCTGTTCGTAAACTGGCTGGAGTAGCTCGGGGTAAGTCACAACAATGTCACTGTCAGGCTGTAAAAAAAAACCTGCTGGTTCTACTGACGGCCACAGCTCCTTCACACCAGATGGTTCACAGTTTACAAGGCAGAAATATCCATATTTGTCATGAACAGTAAAAGCCTCGAGGGTTTAGTCTACTCTCTACTTTACTTTACTTTATTTATTTTAACGTATCTATGCCGTGATGTGATATAATACAACAAATGTGTTATAACAACAATTTCACAACCAAATACACAAAATGTACTGTTATCAATCTCAAGTCATGCAATGCTAAAGACAGGACCATCCTTCCAGAGTATACTATATTTATATGTTTCTTTATGAAGTTATGAATGTGAGTTAACTGTTCAGGCAGGACAATGCACAGCATGGGAGTGTCCCAGGACTCTTCACAAGGTCCTACAGACCGTGGGGAACTTGTACATTCATTGTCCAAAGAAACTGCTGGCTCTCCAGACCCTTCAGAATTGGGGAGCCCACGCTCCACCCCAAACTTTGACCTTCTCAACATGGTGGTGTCTTACAAGAGGATAGTGTTATTCCTGGAGCCTGTGGCTGATGCAATGGAACTGACTCGCTTCTTGCTCGGGTGAGTATTTGTCTGAGTGTCAGATAACATAAAAGCTCTTTCATCTGCTGCTGAAGCTCCTTTCAAATTGAAAAATCATTCTAGATGGAGGATGCCGCTGTGCTCTCTGCTCGTCTGTATATTCCTCAATGTTTTCTTCTGTATTGTAAATGAAGGTAAGACATGGGAGTAATGATTAGTTGGGTGAATCTTAAATGATAGATGATGACCGTAGATTCTGTATGTGTCTTCCTCTGTGTAGTGGGCTGGTTCACTGTAGGAGTGTTGGTCGTGTCACTGCCTGCCGCCCTCGGTTACCTGCAGGACAGGTGCATGGGCCGAGCCTCAGAGGCTGAGATCCAGAGGAGGCAATACCACGCTGTGCACCGCAGAGATCTCCACAATGTACATATCACAAAACAAGAGGCTATGATAGAAGTGAAAGATCTGTAAGTGAAGCAGAGTCTGCTATGGATCCCTGTCAATCACAGGAAACGAGTGACATCAAATTCTCTCATGCAACATTTTGCTTTTGTTTTGTGCTTTCAGGTTAAAACACCTCGATGACTTGCTGTCTTCAGTCTGTCACTCTGCAGAGGCTGTATATAAAGTCCTATATTGGGACAATCACACGGTTTCATCAAGGTCTGCTTGTAAACACTTTTTAAAGCTGTTTCTATGTGAAATATAAATGTTTTCATTACCCTCTTTCCTATTGTCAGGTTTTACGGGAGGCTGTTGATAGTGATTTGTTTGCTCTACATCACTCCTCTGGGATGGGTACTTGCGTGTCTTAACAGCGGCCTTTTCCTGTGGAATGATGACTTCTATAGAGGTTAACTTATGGATGCTACAGAATTTAGTATATTATATTAGATAAATTAATAAACTGTTTCTCATGCTTACAGTTTTGATGACATTAAAAAGTGTCTTCCAAATGGGGCAGTCCCAGTCCTTAGGGTGTGTGTGCGAGGAACAGGACCCGAGTCATTTAATGGAAAGGACACCCACACCCACCAGTGTGGAGGTATGAGCAGAGATACAGTGTGTGAACAATGTCTTTAGTTAATGTTACACTGATCATGGCATTAAGCCTCTTACACCCTTGACCCTGGGCTCGGAGGATGTCTATGTGGGATCACAATGTAAATCCATATACCATGGTACATCCTGCAGATTAGCTCCACCCCCAAAGCCTCTTACTCCAGTTGTGATCATGTTTATTTTCATGAGGATCTTTCATGAGGAGCTGAAACTGTCACAGTCCATGACATTGTATTTATGCTGCGTCTTTGACATAGGACCTGTCTCCTGGAAGTATTGAGGAAGCGGAGGAAGCAGAGCCCGATGATGACTTCAAAGATGCTATTGAGGTAAAAAGAAGTCTATAAACTTTCATAAACAACTTGAAGCAGTTCACAAACAGTGTAATTTGTTCACTGAGGTGCCATTTCATAAACCAATGTGTCCAATCATCAATATTAAATGCATTTTATCTTAATGGTGTTTTCTTCACAAACACCGGTGACCAAATGCCACATTTCTTTTCTTTTGTCCTTCTGCTGTCTTTTGACAATAGGAAGGTTCAGCTTCTCTGCAGGTGAGCGTGTGTTTACATGGGTGTAGTGCTGTAGTTGTTAGTATATTTTATCTATTATATGAATATATGCTCAGCCCTGAGCATATATTCTGTCCCAGTCCTGCCTGTGGTGCATGCTCTTGGCTAGTATCATAGATGTCCATTAATTTAGATATATACTGTGTTTGTGTGTTTTGCTGTCCATAAAGGAAACTCCTTTAGTACTGCTGGTAAGTACAATCCCCCAAACCCCTGGCGTGATCATACTGTGTTTTAACTTCATATTTTCTTTGACGAACATTGCAGTAATGTTCATTCATTTTATACATAATCACTGGCACCATTTTATTCACAGTTTCTTCTACAGACTATCCGATATTATTATATTCCTCTGTGGTCAGAGGGACAGACATAATCTCACATTGAGTCATTGCTTTGTGTCTTCTACCCTTTATTTTTTATTGAATGACGGCCTCACAGTCTACTACTGCCCTGTCCAGTGATGCTTGACTGAATGGAATATAGTTTATGCAATACTAATGAGTATTTGTGTGTATATTTTCAGGAGGACGACGACAGCGGTCTCGGTGCACCAGAGTTCGACACGGTTTCTGAGAATGGTCTTTTGAGTCGCAATGAACCAATCCGCAGCAAAGTGTCCAAGCTGACGGAGAGACTGCGTAAGCGCTACCCTACCACCAGCACAGGTTAGTCTTTCAGCTTGTGATCAGAATTTAAAGTTTTAGTGTTGATATTCATCTTTGTTTGTTCATAGGAAACTGTTCGAATTGTAATGCTGTCTTCTCAGTGCTGAAGAAAAGGGTGAGATTGAAAACTTCTCAGTTGTATCTCATGTTTTTTTATGATAGAGCAGCAACTCATCAACTCATAGACTGGATATTACAATGAAAATGAATATCTGTTCAATAGGAAGTACAAACCTATACGCCCCTGGTTAACATTTCATCTGAGTACAATGAATGCATACTGTAGCCTTCATCAGTCCACATAACAATTTTTCCTTCTTCAAATTGCTTTTTGTTGCTACTGTGATTAATCTTCTCTGATAAACAGTTCTACTGCTGGATAAAGTAAGACTTGGTGATATGGCCAAAATATATACAGATGTGCTGCTAAGTTTACATACCCTTTTAATCTTTTGACCATTTTTCATAGAATATGAATGATAGTTAGTGGTTGTGCGAAGCCATTTATTGTCAAAGAACTGAGTTTACTCTTTTGAAATCCTAATGAAACAGAAGCTACAGAAATGTCCCTGATCTAACGTTTACATGACCATCAACAACTGCCAGGAAAATTGTTCAGGAGCAAAGAAAAACTCACTTCAGCTGAAATACAGGACTCTCTGACAAAATATAAACTTTTGATCAGGGACATTTGGTTAGTTTCTGGTTGAAAAGCTTTTTTTTTCTTAACTGTTTTTTGACAATAAATGGCTTCACGCAGCCACTTACCATGAGTGAAATAAAGATTTTTGTATTATTCATATTCTATGAAATGCAAAAGTTTATATACCTTTGAGCACAACTGTACAGTATATACAGTATATTGTATGTATACATCATGATGGCTACTATTTCTAATCAATTTTCAGTGGTGTCTTTCAAACGGAGGAAGACCCTAGCATTATAGCATTCTTTATGGAGCTATTCCTAAAGGCCCAGATTGAGACGTGAAAGTGGAGAAATAAACATTGCATATTTCCAAATCTTTCATCAAATAATAATTGCTGAGAGCTGAAAACATTTACGTTGACATCGCATGAATTTGCCATTAAACTGAGTTGATTCAATGCTGTTCATGGCTCTACATGAAAGCCTTTTTATACCATGTATTCTCCTAATGCTTAGGTTAACGTATGTGGCTCTTGTTTTCACAGAGAAACTGCAGTAACTGCGGCAACAGCTTCTGCTCTCGATGCTGTTCCTTTAAGGTGCTGAGGTCTTCTATGGGGGCGACTGGTGAGTGCTGCATTCATTAAATAACTTCTTTATAACACCAGTGCGTCTTCTCATGTGTGATGATTGAATCCCCAGCTCCAGAGGCCCAAAGAGAGACTGTGTTTGTCTGCGCTGCCTGTAACTCCTCACTTGTCAAGTTACAATGAGACACTTGTTGTTGTTCTCACCCAGTGGCCAGTCACTCACTGTGTATCCTGCGCTTTACACAAGTTACTGAAGGCATTTCTGTCCAGATATCTCCAGAACCATGCCCCCGCGGACCTTTTGCCTTTTTACTTTCACCTTTTTCTTTATGTTGCTGTTCATTGTGTGTGTGAACTGGACCTACGACTAAATTAACAATTTTGTCCAAAACAGTTTCCTGGTAGTTTCTCCTTTGCTGTGCAGAGGTTTAGATAGCTGATATTTGGGGTTGTGTGTGTTTATATATATATATATATATCTGTGATGTTGCTTTTATGTGGTTCTCTTAATACCTTTTATTTTGCTTTTTAATTTAAAACTGCTCTGTGCAGTGACATGACAATACTAATATGTCTAGATGAATTCAGAAAATGATGCGTATTTGATCAAACTGTTGTATGGTGTATTTGCATTCCTTAGGGCCTCAACTGTAAAAGCTATTTGGCAACTTTTCGCCTCAAATACATTTGCAATCTAAAAGGAATAAGCAAAGGAAAAAAAGTGCATAGAGTCTTCATACACCTTCAATGCAATGTGTCATGACAAGTTTTGGGACATTATCTGACCAATATTATGATTCAAACAGCAACAGCCTGATCTTTGCATTAGCATACTGTTTGTAACCGAGGCCCCACCCGCCCGAGGGGATTAAGATGCACAAATGGAGCGTGACATAACTGTGATTATCTTCCATGAGTTTATCATTCATAGCTGACCACATATTTTGAATGGTTTGTTGGAGGGCGACTTGTGGTCTCATTTTGGTCTCATTTTGTTTTAGCCTCTACACACCTCTGATAGAAAAGCACAACAGCTCACTGGTTACAAACATCCACACCACTTAAAACACGCGTCGTGTTCCTAAAAGCAGGACTTTTGGAAAAGATGCTGAGACACTGTAATTTCACCAATGAATCCTGGAGGACATTTTTTAGTCATGATTCAAAGACAAATGATTGTAATTGTGTGTATGCTTTGCTTTTAATGTTATTGTGCGTCTTTAAATGTTCTATTACAAAGCTAATATATTTAATTTAAAAATGAAGTACAAGTCATTTGACCAAATCATTTTCTGTGTACAGTATATTGCCACTGGTTTATGTTTTTAATTATGCTTATCCATTAATAAACAATAAACAATTTTGGCATTTGACGAAAGCTCTTTTTTTCATGTTTCACTCCTTTTAAAGATGCTGCTTTTGTGACTGTAGCCTAAAAATAAATGGACCAATAGTAATGCTTCTTTAGACTACTTCCTTAATGTGCTTTTTAAACTGCTCGACGCTGTATTTGGAAATGCGCGTGTGGGGTGTGCGCTGCGTTGGTCCCGCCCCCTGGCTCTGTCCCACTAAAGCGATTTCAGCGCGTGCAAGGACTCATCTAGCGGACACGGATGGCAACATGGCGACAGAGGTAAAAACACACATCTCTCCTGAGCATGATGATTTTGTAACGCGACTCTGGCCCTTGTATCGGGTTTAGTCTTTAATGGTAAACCATGATTAGGGCGCGTGGTTCACGTGTCAATGGGCAGATGGACGTGCGCTTCACCGATGATCCAACTGCAGCTCGTATGAATTATCTAGAACGACCATGTCCTACATAACCACATGTATTCCCCCGTGATTACACCCAGCCTTGACGCGCGGAGAGACGCATGTGAAACTACTGCTAAGCGCGTTGTTGGAGACCATATATAAAAAGGTTAAAAATGCACATCTCCGTTCTCGTTCGTGTTTCATCGTCGTGTTCTTGCTCAGAGGCAGATCATTTTGTCTGTCGAGACGCCCAGTTAATCCGGTGAGAGTTCACTGTGGGAGCAATGACCACACAAACGCCGCGCAGCCTCCCACAAAAGGGAGACAAGTGTTCAGCACCACGGACAGAACCCGCTCCCTTACTTTCTTTTATTTTAAAGAGCTTTTTCATTTTCAAGAGTCTTGTTCCGCCTCATTGATTTGTTGCGGGGTGTAGTTAAACGATGATGCGTCCTCTGAGACCACAGGAGCCAGCTGAAGTGTGTGGGAAAGATAGTATGTCCAAAACTGGGAGCTGTTCCAAATGGCTGAGTGATCGATCGCCTTTTGCCTACTCCATCACTATCACGCGCTTTCAAAACGTCAACATCAGCTGCTGTTTGCACACATTGCCCGGCGCTTCAGGGTGTAGCTTTGCTGCTCTCTGGGGGTGTCATTAAGCGGATACTGTGCCAGTCTTCATGCCCCTTTGTTTGTGCCCAGTTCCACAACCTGCAGGAGTTGAGGCACAGCGCGTCGTTGGCCAACAAAGTGTTCATCCAGAGGGACTACAGCGAGGGGACCACCTGCAAGTTTCAGACCAAGTTTCCCACAGAGCTGGAGACGAGGGTAATAAAATAACCCAGCTGTCATAGCCTGTATAAGAATAGGCCTATGCTTGGCTGTTTACATGGTATCATGTTTACACGTGAACAAAGAGTTTGTCTTCTACAAACTAGCCACAATAGGGTGGCCCAAACATTGGTTGCAGGCTGAGTGAGAGACTACATTGTCGACTACCATGCAACTACAGTTAGCCTACTAACTTTATTACATGTATTACAACTAACAAAAGTCCTTTGTTTATGCAAGTTATAATTGCAGCACAATGTTTTGTTGTCTTTTTATTTTTAATTGTACAAAAAAACCATTACATTTTTGCAACTTAAAGCTAGCTAAACACCTGTACATTTTTGTATTCTAGTCGTAGTAGTTATATTTTGTGCAAGCGTATAAGACCACAATCTGCACTTTTCCCATTTCAAATTCATGTAGCCGAAATCATTTATCAAAAAGAAAAAAATGAATTGATGGAATAACATGGTCATTCAGTGTATTGAGGTAGTCAGCTGATCTCATTCTTTGGCCCAATAATGTTTCTGAACCCAGACCCCATGTCACAATTTTTTAGTTCAGTGTATTTCTTCCGTTGGTATTATGTGCAGTTGTGCTCATAAGTTTACATACCCTGGAAGAAGTTTTAATCTTTTGGCCATTTTTCATAGAATATGAATGATAACACAAAACTCTTTATTTCACTCATGGTTAGTGGTTGTGTGAAGCCATTTATTGTAAAAACAAAACTGTTTGTTTACGCTTTTCAGCTAGAAACTAGCCAAATGTCCCAGATCAAAAGTTTACATATTGTGCATCTTGAAACAAACATTATTTTTTTCCAGAGAATCCAATTTTGTCAGAGAGTCTTTCTTTGCTCCTGAACAATAATTTCCTGGCAGTGTTTGAAGGTCATGTAAACGTTAGATCAGGGACATTTGTGTACTTTCTGTTTCATAATGATTTCAAAAGAGTAAACTCAGTTCTTTGGCAATAAATGGCTTTGCACAACCACTAATCATGAGTGGAACAAAGATTTTTGTGTTATCTTTCATATTCTATGAAAAACAGATTAAAAGGGTATGTAAGCACAACTGTATGTGAATGAAAGTGTCTTTGAGTATAATATCCACATTTTGTTTTCTATTGAAGCTGGTTACACACTAGGCGAGTTTTAGCCAGATTTTGAGCCTCCCTGAATTTGGGGAGGCGTGGCCCAATAAAACCTTCTCGCAAGCAATGATTTGTCGTGGGACTCCTCGTGTGTGTGTGTCTTCGTGTGTCCTTATGTGTGTGGTCTGGGCACTGTTTTCACATCTCTAAAGATTTAAACTCCTGTAGCGTGTGCCCAGCTTTAGTGCTCGTCATGTTTTGTCACACGGTAATCTTCTCCTGTCTGCAGATCGAGCGGTCTCTCTTTGAGGACACTGTGAAGACGCTGAATAACTACTATGCCGAGGCAGAGAAGATCGGGGGGCAGTCGTATCTGGAGGGGTGTCTGGCCTGTGCTTCCGCGTACCTGATCTTCCTCTGTATGGAGACGCGTTACGAGAAGGTCAGACACACCTGCCCGCTTTCAAGTGCAGCACCCAATGATTTGTATCGATTCATTTTCGTCCTCCTTCTGTCTGCCAGGTGTTGAAGAAGATTGCCAAGTACATCCAGGAACAGAACGAGAAGATTTACGCTCCCAGAGGCCTGCTCATCACAGATCCCATTGAACGAGGAATGCGCGTTGTATCCTTGCAAGTTACAGAAACGATTTTTAGAGAAGGCTGTCAAGTAGTCATGTGTACTGGGTTGTTTTTGAAGTGAAGAGGTTTCCTGAACTGTCTTCAGCCCTTTGTAAATAAAAAAAAAAAAACATCCCAGTGCAGATGACTAATGGGGGAAAAGTGTCTCAGTTCGCATTTGTTTGAATGCTAGCTCTGACTGGTGCGGACTGCTGTTGTGTCCTTGGGCAAGACACTTCACCCACCTTTATGTATCAATGTGGTGTGTGAGTGAATGGTTGGTGGCATAGGCGCCGATTTATCTTTTTCTTTATTTTTTGGCCTTAGTTTGGGTCTGATTTAGTGTTTTTGGAGTCTTCTTTTGACACAATTTGCTGATAAATATATTACATGTGTCTGAATAGAATCAAATGGTTTATCTAAGTATTGCAATATTATCGTTATCGCGATATTGCATGCCCGTGCTCTAAGTATTTTCGATATCGTGCAGCACTATTGCTAACGTTTGTTCATCTCCTGCACGCCTCTGCAACCAAACTTCCTGCTTACGGTTTAGTCCCTTTTAGTCATGACTCTAGCACATTGAGCTAACCGGAGAGTTAGTCGGACTCGCGGCTGTGCTCATATTAATCTAATAGTCTGACCCGCACTTGGGTGTGAGCAGTGAAGACAAAAATAGATCATGGTTTACAGGTTATATCTTCTACTAAATTTGCCTTGAGCCCCGCAGCACCCACAGGATCGGTGCCTATGGCTGGTGGTGGTCAGAGGGGTGCAGGGGTCAGTTTGATACCGTAATATACTGTACAGCTGGCGTTTCCAAAGTGGGGGTCGAGGCCCTGGGTTGGGGATCCCAAGATGATTTCAAGATAAAATAAAAATATAGATAACACAGTTTTTAACATTTTCCTTTTGGTTAAGATGGAATATATCGTGATATGGAGTCAAATAACCTGATTAAAAACACATTATTGAATTAGATTTTAAATGTTTTACTACTTGAAATTCTTGCAGGAGGCAGTCACTTTTAACAGAAAGGGTCCCGGGTCGTTCACATGGTCATTTTGGGCATTTATGTTTTAGTAATACATTCATTTTAGTCATGTGTTTTTCTGATTTAGACCTGGTTTACCTCAGTGCTGTAGAGTGAATGAATAATAATTGGTGCAGCACATTGAGAAACTTGTTAATTCAAGTACAAAACAAATGTAAGCCATTATTACTTTCCTCTATGGGAAACTCCTGAATGACTGTGAGCTTACACAAACATCTAAGAGAAATGTTAGCTTTCCAGAATCAGAATCAGAATAGCCTTTATTGCCATAGTCAATGAAAGGTTTCAGAATCTTCTTCGGTGTACTCAACAGGAAACACAAACTTGTAATAATGATACATAATAATCTATCAGAAGGAACAGGCCTTAACAGCTCTGAACAGATCGAGATCTCCATCTACGAGGACCGGGGCTCCAGCGGCTCCAGCTCCAGCAGCAGC
Source organism: Lesueurigobius sanzi (assembly GCA_900303255.1). NCBI lineage: Eukaryota > Metazoa > Chordata > Actinopteri > Gobiiformes > Gobiidae > Lesueurigobius > Lesueurigobius sanzi. The sequence continues at coordinate 43,337 of OMNZ01019184.1, read as the reverse complement.
TCTGTCTCCGGCAGCACCACTCGATGACGGGACACCCCCAAAACCCCTCCTCCCTATTCTTAAAAGAGTGTTTAAGGCACGGTCTCCATGTCTACTGTAGGTCATACATTCCTGTGGTCTGCTCCCACATAGAAATCACTGGCAGTTTTACGAGGACCACGTACAGACCTTGTATTGTGTTTATTGATAATGAATCTCAGAGTAAAAATGTCTACACTTTTAGTTGTGTGCTACAGTCGGACGTGCCAAACTACTAAGGATCCAGCTGCACATTGAGTCGAAATTAGCTGCTGGTGCTTCTCTGTGGGACCGTACCGCTTTCGTCTTGCCTGTGTTTTGAGTTAACCACCGATGAAGTGAATGGTGGTAAAGGAGTAATGAACTGGCCTCACCAAACCTCATACCTCACTCAAATATTGTCCAAAATGAGCTGCTACCTTTTTATTAAGAACATTTCTCACTCACGCAGAGCCTGGATATAGTTTAAGCTCCCTCCCGTCCTCACCCCCGCGCAACATGAAATGTGTAGCAAACGAATGTCTCCCAGTATGTTTACAATGTAGCAGATCTTCCATAAAAGTCACCCAAGCCTCTATTTTATCCCCATGTGTGCACAAATTGTTGGGTTTGGGACTATGAGACTAATGCTTCCTAAAATTTGATTATGCAAAATGACACAATTAATGATGGGTCAGAGTCTTCCTTTATTGTAATGAAATCCACCCATCTCAATTTCTGGATGAACCTCCCAAAGATCCGTTTGCCAGAAGCAGCACACGGGATTCTCTCCTTTTATTTTGGCAGCATTTGAAGGATATTTTTTCATGTTATTTATTACACCGTGACCACACATGCACATGATTATTGTCTAATAAAAGCTGTTTCATCACTTTGCATTTGTGCTTTTGTTCATGCAGATCCAGGACCAACAATTTATTTAAGTAAAAGTATCGGATTCAATTTCTACATTCTCTACATTTCTAAGTAAACGTATAAAGGCATACATTGTGAAAAGTACTTCATAAGTAAAAAGTAAAACTATTTTTTAACTACTAAACCAGGACTAAACTACTAAACTAGGACTAACCTAAGTCTAAACCAGATCTAAACTACTAAACTATTACTAAACCCACAGTAAAGTAGAACTAAACCAGGTCGAAACCAGCTCTACACCAGGTCTAAACCAGGTCTAAACTTCTAAACCAGGACTAACCCAGGTCGAAACCAGATCTAAACTACTAAACTAGGACTAAACCAACAGTAAAGTAGGACTAAACCAGGTCGAAACCAGCTCTAAACAAGGTCTAAACTTCTAAACCAGGACTAACCCAGGTCGAAACCAGGTATAAACTACTAAACTAGAACTAAACCAGGACTAACCTAAGTCTAAACCAGATCTAAACTACTAAACTAGGACTAAACCAACAGTAAAGTAGGACTAAACCAGGTCAAAACCAGATCTAAACAAGGTCTAAACAAACTA
>OMNZ01019184.1:28088-41115 GCA_900303255.1 Lesueurigobius sanzi | reverse complement strand
CTAAACTATTACTAAACCCACAGTAAAGTAGAACTAAACCAGGTCGAAACCAGCTCTACACCAGGTCTAAACCAGGTCTAAACTTCTAAACCAGGACTAACCCAGGTCGAAACCAGGTCTAAACTACTAAACTAGGACTAAACCAGGACTAACCTAACCTGGCAGAAGCCAGATTGATACTGTAGCACTCTAAATTGAGTTCTACATATTTGTTGTGAGACTGAAAATTCAGATCTCGCGACAATTCATCTTGCAGCGCAAAGTTAGAACTAACCCAGGTCTAAACCAGATCGAAACCAGATCTAAACCACTAAACCTGATCTAAACAAGGTCTAAAGGAGTAAACCACTAAACCAAGTCTAAACCAGTTCATAATACAGAGGTAGTGAAGTAAAGGTAAAAAGTAAAAATCATCACAAATCATAAAATGTACTTAAGTAAAGTAAAAGTAACTATAATTTTTACTTGCACTTGTACTTTTTACTTTGTTACTTTCCACATTCACTTTCTTGCTATTTGAGATTTGTAACTAACATGCAACAGACTGCACGTACAAAAGGACAGATACAGTCAAGGCCAATCGGTGCAAAGGTGCAACAAAGGATGTGTCATACTCCGGCTCAGATGAATGGAGACTGATGTAATATGAAGCTGGATCTGTGTTCAGGAGAAACAATAAACAGATGGTGGAATTCACTGCTCTAATACAATATATATATATATATCGCCAGATTATTGTTATCGCAATACCAGGTGACACAGTATCTGTACTGCTGAAGTTCTTACATCAGACAGATATTTTTTTTGCTTTCCCAGCCAGGTCAACTATGCAGCTGCTTTGGGCTCCAAGACCACCAGGGGCCCCCCAAGAGTGGCTAAATCAGTACTAGTGTTGACTGCTTTGTCTCTTTTTGTGGAATATGATTTATTTATCACAAATGACACTGCTGTTGTGAGGGCCCCAATACATACAGTAATTCCACTTAGGCCCCAGTGAAAGCATGGGCCTGCCCTGCACAGCAAAAACCTAAAAATCTGCAAACGCTCAATTTTAGTCATTATTTTTTATAATTTAGTTTCATTATAGCGTTGTTTTGGTCATGATTTCGAATTTCTTAAAAAAACAGTTTTTGACACAATTGGATAAAAAGAACAAACTGGTTTCTAATTTTGAGGGGAAAAAAACTACAAATAAAGTGCTTGGGAAATTAGTATAACAAAAAATAGCTTTTTTTGGGGAAGGTGCTATTTGGTGTTGGGGGACAGATCAAGTGAAAAACAAAAAACCAAGGCACTCCTCCCACAACATTAATTATCTAATGACCTTTTCTTAAAAGCCTTTACTTTGCGACTCCCCTGCGAACTACGATTGGAACACATCAGCACTAAGGAGCGGCCATCATGGGAAGGATCATGGGAGGCGTCGCTGTGAATGCCTGCACCACCCCCATCCAGCCGTCCGTCCTTGGGAGAGGATCCCCCCCTTCGTGTGCACCTCCCCAAGGTTTCTCCTTTTGTCCCAATGGGTTTTTTGAGTTTTTCCTTGCTGAGAAGGAGGGTTTAAGGACAGGGGATGCCTCAGCACTATTAATATTCACTAATTGTCTTTCTTTTTCTTGTGAAGCCCTGTGAGGCGACGTTGTTGCGAGTTTTGGCTATACAAATAAAATGAATTGAAATTGAATTGCTGGGCTAATGCATATTAAAAACATTTAAAACAAATTGATGGTTTCTTCCACGTATCGGCTCCACACAAGCCTTTCTCAAGCCTTTTTTACTTCTTGACTCTTGAGAGCTCTTTTTAGAACATGTAAAAGAATTAATGTTGTGGGAGGAGTGCCTTGGTTTTTTGTTTTTCTCTTGGTTTCTAATTTTTTTGTTTAAATTTAATAGAACGTACTGTGTTGAAATTGTGTAAGTAAAATGTTGCAGTAATCTTGTTAAGCAATATTGATGTCAGTTATCAAAAATTCTCATAGTGTGCAGTCCTACTCCAAACCAATATTACCAAGTGAATGTTCCAGACAGCAGTTAGCACAGAATAAAATAAAAAGAAAAGAAGTTGGCCACTACTACTACCACTACTCAACTACAGTATGTCATCAATGTAAAATGAAAAAAAACATCAAGAAAAATACATAGCCAGTGATAGTTATAACTTATATTCAAACAATACAAATTATGAATCAATTAGTGGAACAAAAAAATTCTTTAGCAAAACAAGACTTTCAACACAGTAATAAACACCGACTTAGACCTTTTAAATAAAATCTGCAATCTTATCCTCAAATCCCTGTACAACATAAAAAAACAAGATAAAAGTGAAACAAAAATGCATCAAACTGTTTGATTTTTAAAACTGTGGAGAGGGGCCTTACCTGCGCAGCGGCCATTCTTGACCGTAAAACCTTGGCCGCACTGTGATGGGGGACTTGCATTACTATTTGAATTCAATATTTATGACACATTGGACGTTTATTTCTTACCTGCGTGTCATTGGCCAGAACAGACATCGCTCCGTCTCTGGGATAAGTTATTTCCAACACTGTGTTCATCTCTCCGGGCTGAAGAGGGCGGGTCAGGGTGGTGCCATCGGGCCAGGACACTTCCAGGACTTTCGCCTCATCAGTTCCTGTGTCCACATTCACAAACCAAAATGATAGGAAAATAGACAGAACAATGCGCTGCGAAACAGTCTAAAGACAATAATGAGGACTAGGCTGGTCAAGATTTCGAATAAGCCTGGAGCGCCCTCTTCAGGCGGTAGCAGGAATGGCGTGACAGAACAGTGAGCTAACAGCATGGTAACAAATCAATGGGGTGGCCCGGTGATGGTTTATGAGCTTTATCATGTGGACTCTGGACAGACATCTATGACACAACATAATCCCAAAAAAATAATACAAATGGGAGCAGTTGAAGACACTAAGTCAGTGATTCCCAACATGGGGGTCCTCAGAGGCACTGCAGGGGGGCCTCCAAAAGGTTGAATATAGATCAGTCACATTAAAATAAGTTGAGTTTTAGTGAACTTAATGTGTATTTGTTTAATTGTAATGATTTAGCCGATACGCTGCAAAAACTGATCTAAAAAGGAACATTTCTTGATAATTTCCTGTTAATTTGAGAAGGTTAGTAAAATTATCAAGTCCGGTTGCACTTAAAACAAGAAAAAACAACTTATTGCATCTAAAATGGGAATAAATATATTATAACTCTTATAATTAAAATATGTTATTCATTGGCCGATGTTTTTTTAATTGGCAAGTCAGAATTTCTTAAATGAAGGTAAAATATGTTTTATTGCAGTGTAGTTACTAATATTAGCATTTTTTATGTAAATGTTTGCGAAATTAATGAGGAAAACATTTAAAAAGATTGATATCATAATATTGGGGGAGGGGGGCGTGGAAGGGTTTGATCGATAAAGGGGGCCTTGACCTGCTGGAGTTTGGGAAGGATTGTACTAAGTGAACACAAAATGAATGAAGCAAAATACTACTTGAGGAATGTTTTTGGGGAGGGAATGTTATGTTGTCAGGATGATTAAAGCTCAAATGCAGAATGTCTCCTTAAATACACCTACTTAACTCCAGTTTTGATTTTCCATCGGAGAGAAGCCCCTAACAGAGGCATTAGTAAGTGGTTCCACATTTAGTCTTATTTTGCTTCCCTAAAAACGTACCTAACCCGAAGTGTGCCACAGGCTCCATCTCACAGAGGTATCCCGAGCCAGAGTCGATGATGCGAGTGTGCGCTCTACTTTGACTCATGAACACAGTCACTTTGGCCCCACGAGCAAACGAGCCAAACCGAGTCTTGGGAACGATGCGCAGCCAGTTGTTGGACAAGCCCTGAAAAATAGTAGTTTGACATTTAGTATATGTCAAGTATGTCCTAAGGTATAGATACTCTGGTGCTACAGCTACTCAAAATGCAACCACAAAAAGGTTTAAAGATGGTTTGACAAACAAGATAAACGAGATTAAGTCCAGTTCTGAAAACAGTAACATAATAAACATAGGTTGCACTGCATATTTAGAAAACAAATCAACAAAAAATAAATACATAGGAACAAAAGAGAGGATCTGAGGTAGTGTGACTTGTAAAATATTGACTTTAGTGGGACATTCCCCCCATGTCCCGCTAAAGTCAATAAAGGACTTTTATTTTGCAAGTCAGACTGCCTCGGATCCTCTCTTTCGGTCCTAAGTCTAAGCCAGTGCTTGATCCTTGAAGAGCATCTGCATTTTTTGGACCCAGCGATGCACTCACCTTTCTTTATATTTTAAAAAAGAAATACAATTTTGACCAGGATGAGGATCAATATCGATAATTTAGTGTTTAATTATCCAGACAAACAACGCACCTGTGTGACTTTAAAAACAGATATTGGCTGCTGGGCGCTCTCTCCGTGTGCAATCAACAGGTCCAGCTGTCCATCTCCATCCAGGTCTGTGACTGTGCCTCCTGTAACAAGATCACACCGTTGTGTTTGTCATGCATGATTTGGATCATTTTAAATGCCTTCTTCTCTGTACGGTTAATAATACTATAATCATACCTTACCTGTTCCCCTTCCCTGTGGCTCAGCAGCATCCCCCACATTGAGTTCTGCTATCACAGGATCGGCATTGACCTTTCTGGACACCCTGAAGAATATATATTACAGTTAGGTCCAAAATGAATGGGACAGTGACCAGAATCCAAGTTAAAGTTACATAATTGATTTGGGCTTAAAGTGCAGACTCAGTTTAATTTGAGGGTATTCACATCCAAATTAGAGGAAGAGTTCAGTAATTATAGCTCCTCCATATGAACCTGTTCTTTTTCAGAGGCTCAAAATTAAAAGAAGTTGCCATAGAAGTTTGAAATGATTCGACTTGATCACACAACTCCAGTAAAGACCTGGCACAGCAGCACTGAGGAGCAAACCCAGGACTTGGTGATGTTCGTGGGCTCCAGGCCTCAGACAGTCACTGCCCACTAAATACAAATTATAAACTGTTTTATATACAATACAGTATATGATTCTCACTAAACCAGCTGAAGTACAAATGCCTGAACAAATATGCATACTAAAGGAATTACCTGAAGACTCTGTTGGGTGCGTTTCCTCTATAAGCAATATTGTTAAAGAAAACTTCTAGTTCCTTATCGTTATCAAAATCAGCAGCTATAATGGTTCGGATTGGCGAGGGGCTGGCAAAACCTCCAGTAGCTACATTCTACAAACAGAAACGGTGAAACAAATAAAAAAAAGATATCTGAATATTTTTCTTCTCCTCATTTTTTGTCTTTCTTTGTGCCTCACCCTGAATTTAGAGTCGCTGCCCTGAAGATAAAGTCTGTGGGGCCCGTTCCAGTTGCCGTACACGATGTCTGTCTTTCCATCACCGTTGAAGTCAGCAAGAGCCACTCCTCTGCCGTGCTGGGACCGATCCTCCACACCTTTAAGGATAAGATAATACTTTATTGATCTCGCAATGGAGGGATTTATTTGTCACAGCAGCTCTTAAGAACACACAGGGGGGACTGCAGCTATAGAGCTTCGGAACTGCAATGCATTATGGGAATTTTGCCACCATGTTTCAGGACCACATAACAATGAAAACACAGCCGATTTTCGTTATTATTCCCTTGTTGATGGTGTGTTCTAACATGGCCATGTGTAGTTGACTGTAGTTGAGTAATTAACCTGCTTTTTTAGCCATGTCGACAAATGTCCCGTCCCCATTGTTCTTGAAGAGGAAATTTGGACCATTTTCATTGTCGCAGAACACATCAGACCTCGTGTGGCTCAGGATTGGTCCAACCACTAAACCACGACCTCCTGTGAACAATAATATTACAGTTTAAACATCAAATCTTCATATTCTACTTTTTTGTTCCTCCCTCCTCAGCTTTCACCTGTAAGTTTGTTAACTCCGGCTTGTGCAGCTGCGTCAGTAAGAGCAATGGATCCTTTGGTCACGTCACTCGCAGTCTCATCCATTTCTAGCAGAGCATGTGGCCCGATGTTACCGCTGGCGTAGTTTGCAACATAGACTGAATAACGCCCTGTTCCCTGTCATACAGATGCAGCACAGTTGAAATGAATTGGAACAATATAGGCACTGCAGCAGATAGCACTTTACAGCACTGTGATAGAATGGTAATAGGATCAATGGAAGGAACAATGGTCTCTACAGCCGGGACAGGGAATTTTGTCTCTGATATCTCCTCCTCCTCCACTTCTGTCACACACTTGTAGCTATTTAGATTTGGAGCGGATGAGATTACTTTTCACAGACTAGGAACTACTTAAATTAAAGAGAACTGTGTACTCCAGTTGAGAAAGATGCGACGCACCACAAAAACCATGCATGGCATCGTAACATGTAATTACATGCTTAATAAATAATTTCATGGTAATAATCATATCTCTTACCCTGGCTCTCACCCAATTGACCTTTATTTAACTAGGAAAACCAAACAGGAATGTTCAGAATCTCTTTTTAGTGGAGTCCTGGCACCAGAGGGTTTCTGACTTTAAGCGGGAGGTGTCAGAAAAGTTACCACAGGGATGACTGACCAAGTGTTCATAGCGGCGTTGCTTTTTGAACCTTCGATGTCGGCTCTTCCTATCATTGTGAAGCAAAATTCACCAAGCGTTGGATTGTTCACCCACTAATAGGGAACGTGAGCTGGGATTAGATCATCGCGGGACAGGTTAGTTTAACCCTACTGATGATGTGTTGTTGCAATAGTAATTCTATGGTAATAATAATATCTCTTACCCTGGCTCTCACCCAATTTACCTTTATTTAACTGGGAAAATATCACTGGCATTTTCAGAATCTCTATTTAGTGGAGTCCAGGTACCAGAGAGTTCCCTTTGGTACATGTTTTCAACCCAATATGAGAACTGTAAATTACCAGGGAACATGGCAACTATTTGTTTTAGTAATAACATAGGAGCAGGGATGCAAAAGGCATATATCCCTTGATATCCCTTACTGCCAAGCTATTTCCATGCCATTACTATGTTATTACCTTTATGTATTAAAGTTTACCTTAATCTTAAGTGTGACTGGGTATTTTTATTACCTTTCTGTCAACACACGCTACAGAACGGCCTGCCATGCGATTGGCCACACCTCTGCGTACATTGAGTTCATCACTGAGAAGGTCTTCAAAACGCCCATTGCGAAATTTAAATAGCTTGTCTGAGTAAGTCGCTCTTCCTGAAATGTAGAAAGTTTAATAAACATCAAATCTGTTTGTGTAATTCAAAAAGCCAAATAAAAAACAACAATAACAAAATGCACTTAGTTGCAAATTTACCAGAGTATGCATTATTAGTGTTGAGAAAGTAGATTTCTTCACGTCCGTCGCCATCCACATCACAAGCAGTGACCCCGATAGCGTTCCCGACTGTATCCCTCAGTGCAAAGTACGGGGAGCTGGGGTCGTCAACAGCAATGTTCACAAGCCTATTTTGAGAGCTGTCATACTTGAGGACCAGGTTAGGGCCATTGTACCTGCGTGAAGAAGACGCAGCAGCCACAGCATTTAATTGCACACCTCATAACAATATACATAATAAAAAGTAATACATGTTTTTGTTTCTAATGGCTGGTCTTGGAGTCGAACTGGAGACCTTGCTGTGAAGTGGCAATGCTAACTACTCGGCCACTGTGCCACTATTTAAACAAGCCTATATAATTTTAGGGGCGACAGTGGCACATATGGGAGACCGGGTCGTGCAGATAGAAAAGCCCTAGGCCAATAAATGTGACTATTTATTGTAATTTTGTAACAGTAAGCCCCATTCTGGCTAGAGCTGGGTACTCTAGGTACTTGGTTTACAATACCGATACTTGAACTTTTTTAATACCTATACTAAATTATTTATCGTCTACACAAAAAAGTTAATGATAGGAGAAGTTTAAATGACCCAAATTCATCTTTATATATATTTATTTATTTCCATACACAAAAGCTTGAAGGGAAGATCATATGTGTAAAATGTGTTTTCTGTGCAACAATACACAATGCTTTAAGTCAGGCATCCTTGGTGGACGTCTAGTGATCTCGCTCTGGATACGATTCCTTCTGAATAAATAGTTATCATTGAGTCAGGACTCAGGAGCAAACGGAAGAGGATAAAAGTCATACCTACCCTGCTACTACCACCTCCAAGCTCCCATCTCCATCGACATCAGTTACTGCCATGCCATAGTTGAGCTGGGTTGGGTTGTGCAGCCTGTCCGGAGGCAGCACTGTCTGGGTTACATCTCGAAACAAGGGCTCAGAGCACTGGGCGAGAGGGGCATGTTGCCACAGTCCGACCAGTAGAAGACAACCCCACATGATTATTACCGAAAATGGATTTTGCTAAAAGAAAATGTATGATAGTGAGAATAATGCGGCTTGTGTGGGAGTGTCCTGCAGTCAGATGTGCATGCATAAACAATTCTTACCCGCGGTTTGTTTGTGGGTCTGGAAGTCAGGGCTTCTCCATCTCATGAATAATTTTCACCTTACACAAGTCATTTTGTCAGCTTGTGTAAGTGCGCAGCGCCCGACCAATGAGAAAAACCTCTCTGATGTTTTATAACCAATAGAGTTCGGGGATAGCCACCGTTGCCATGGAAATCCGCCATGTTAGCAGCTACTAGTAAACGCTATTCATAGACTAACATTGGCTAGAAACATTATAAAAAAGTGTAGAAAGCAGCCGAGGAACAGCTCCGTTAGCTGCTGAGTCACTGCTGGTAAATACATCTAACAGACTGTAGTCTCAGAATGCTTTTATAAGAACGATAACTCCAGTATTTTACTTTTTTAAAACCTCCCTTAGTTTATTATGGAAAAAAGTGATGCTTTATGATATGACGTCACATTTCCGAACAAGGGTTCACGAGTGCGTCGGTTTGTAACAGCGGAACAGTAAAATAAATACATAAATAAAAGCAAAAAAAAAAATGTGTTTAATGTGATTAAGTGAAGAGTTTTGTTAACTATGGGCATGGGAATTATAGGCTTTTAGCTAGCCTACCAAAAAAAAAAAAAAAATATTTTGTCTTTTAGTCGCTTGAACTAGTTGCTTGAACTATTTCCTAGAATCTAAATAAAATAGTTAAGGATTAAAGATAGATACTCTGGCCCATACTAAGGCATAGTAAAGCACAATGTTCGGCCGCCCAAGAACCAGAACTGAACTACATCTCCCACAATTCCGAGCGCGAGTATTAACATTACGTCATTAATGCGACGCTGGTTCGCTTTTGGATGATAGCTAAACCAGCCGAACGCGGGTGAGTGAAGGGTGAAATCCCTAAAATGTTGGTATTTTCCAAGCTTTTCAATCAGAATTCATAATTAAACCTGCATCTTAATCTTTCTCGCATTAGCAACATGTTTGTATATATTTTGCGTACTAAGCTATGAAGACGTTCTCCTTTGTTTAGTTTGACATGAAAACATTACTTGCAATGTACTCACAAATACTTTCCAGTAATAACATTATCAATATGCCTCATATGTTTGCATTTGTGTTTGTGTAATTTTGTACATTTCTGCACAGTTTTGACAATGGAGCTGGAAAAGCCAAAGGAAGAGTCTTCTGCTGCACAAGCGTCACCCACATCGTCCTCCTCTCGATCAAAACGGCCGACTCAGCCCCTGTACACCCCCAAACAACGTCTCCAGTCCCCCAGAGACAAGGCCCAGCCACAGGGAGAGGTTAAACCAAGGCCCAGGCCACGATACACAGACAAAGCCAGAAAGAATGCACGGAACAAAAAGAGCCAGTCAGGAGCAGAAAACAGCACACCTGGAGGAGGAGAAGAAGAGGGCACAAGCAATGCACAAAATAATAATGATGATGTCACTGAGCGGCTACAGGAAACAGAACCTCAAAACAATGAGCAGCCTGGGGGGTCATATGTGGAGGCAGAAGTCGCTTCTAGGCTGGAGGAAACACCTCAAGAAGAAAATGGAGAAGAGGAAAGTTGGGACACACTATTCAACGACGATGGAGAGTGTCTTGATCCACACCTGCTTGAAGAGGTGAGACATCTGTAAAGAAATCCCTTATTGTGCTATTAAAAATATAATGAATGACTGCAAGTACATGTTTCTTCATGCTTGCATTATTGTATACTACAAAGAGATTATGGCTATCAATGTCTTTAACCTGACTATAACATTTCTGCAGGTTTCGACAACGGACGGGAAAGTCAAGAAGTCAATTCAGGATTCCAGATTTGACTACTACAACATGAACCAAGAATACGACGATGACATTGACCTCACAGACGATGAGCTGTCGCACATTGTGGAAATTTACGACTTTCCCTCTGAGTTTAAGATAGAAGATCTGCTGAAGTTATTTCACACAAACCAGTATGTTATAAAACCACAAACATATTTAGTATTTATTTAGCATTGTATGTAGTCAAGATCTGTCTTCACATCTGCTTCCAGACAGAGAGGCTTGGACATTCAGTGGATTGATGACACCCACGCCCTGGGCCTCTTCTCAAGCCCTTTAGCAGGTATATCATTTTTGTTATTGAGAAAACACGTAATAATAATAATAATAATAATTATAATAAGGATGTAAATCTCATCTAGCTCGAGAAGCCCTCAGATCCAAACACCCGCTGATGAAAGTGCGTCCACTGTCCAAATCCTCGTCCACAACAAAGGCCAAAGCCCGAAGCTGCTCTGGTATGGTGCATTCACTTAAACATTAAAGGAATAGGCCACTATTTTCCATCCTGAGATGTGTTCTTACATGAGCTTAGACGAGTTGATGCGAACCTCTCTGGACTTTGAGTGTGCCCTCTGTAACGTAACAACGCCAAATATGTGGTTAGCATTCAGCCTCCGCTAACTATTCCATTGGGGTTCTCAGAGGTTGAAGTTAGAAGCCACCAAGCTCCTCCACGTTTCCCTATTTAAATACAGTTATGTGAGTAGTTACACGTATAGTTACACAAAATTAAACTTGTCAATTTTCCAAGCAGATAAAAACGGGTACTATATTTTAAGGCGGAATAACACCACTTCGACCTCCACACAGTAATATGACGCTCCTAAAGGATTCTCCCCCACTCACTTCCGTCAATAGAAGCAACGTGACTTTTTACTTAACTACACGGCGTGCTACTCGCAAACTGCAAGGAATACTGAGCAACATGATGGCAACATGATAAACGGTTTCACAGAAAAATATTGGCCTATTCCTTTAACCTTGTGTAAATAAAATTTTAAAAATTGTTCTGTTTTTCATTTTAAGACTACCTTCTACCTGCAAAGGAGAGACCTCAGACCAGTGCAGCCCTGGCTCGTAAGCTTGTGATTGGTGCTCTGGGCGTGAAGAGCAACGTGACAAAGGAGCAGCGAGAGGCAGAGAGGAAAAAACTCCAAGACGCTAGAGGTATAATATTTATGCCATAGAAGATGAACGTTTAATTTTCTCATGCACTTCACCAGACTCCATTCACATTAACAAGGCTGTCTGTGCCAGAACGAGCTTGCAGCAGGTTAATGACAAGTAAAGGTGGCCACACGCTACAGAATTTTAAATCTTTTTGAGATTTAAAATCTGTGCACAGACCACACACACTTAAGGACAGACATGAGGACACACATACACACACATGAGGAGTCCCACCACAGATCATGCCATGAGAGAAATGTTTTAATGAGCCATGACTCCTAAGACTAAAAATATGGCTAAAAATGCTCTAGTGTGTGGCCAGCTTAAGGGAGCAATCGAGTAAAAAAAACATGTACTGCGATGTTTCTGCCACTAGTGGGAGCTGTTAAAGCACACCATGACAGTGTAGTTGCACATCGTTCTATTATTCAGTAACTTTGTGATGTATCTTTCCCAACATTTATTTAGAAGCGTTTATAAAACCTCAAATGGTAGTCCACTTACATCTTAGTCAGTAAACAAAGCTCAAGAACAGATGCACTCACATGAAGTTGATTAAAGTTACATTATGCAAAGTAAACCTGATGATACGTTTTTAGAAAATTGTTCATAATAACCTCCAGACATACAAGTTATTTAAATATTGTTATTTGCTAAATGTTGAAGTCTATATATCTGTATGATTTTCAGAGCAAAAACGTTTAGCAGCCAAACAAAGGGAAGACGCTTGGGAGGGAAAATGACTCTACAGAAAACTACCCCCTGTCTACAGAAAGCCTTCTGTTTCTTCAATAAACCCGAAGCTCCTCCTGCTTGGTTTTTCTCAACAAACCTTCCGTCCTTCCCAGAACAAGATTCCCACAATTTTCTTCTCTTTTCTTCTTCTTTTGTTTACCGATTTTTCGCCAACCATCCCAGAACTCGTTGTTCCTGATGGACTTAAGTATTGGTCTCTCTAAAGGGCCATACTTGGAGAGACTAAAGCTGGAGGTGGTCCTTCTAGTAAAGCACTGACCAGGGGCTTACTGTTACTTAGTAGTAATATGTGTAAACCGTATTTTTGGTTTCATAACCCTGTTGTTGTGATTTTAATTTTATATTATAGATATGTAATGGAGTCATTGTTTTTATTCAGGGATAAATATTCTTGCAGCAGAGGTGATCCATGTTTAAAGTTTGTGTCTGTGATGATTTCTAATGTTTAAAACCGTCAGCATGTTCATCTACAATATTATAATTTGAAAAAAATATATATCAAGAGGTTCAAAACAATTGTTCTTTTTCCAAAAAGTACTAAAGGAGTTTCTTTTGTAATCATTGTGCATTTGAATAAAACATACAAAAGTACAATCACAATATTTTTGTCTTGTTCTTTTTTTCCCATTTAAACATTCTTTATTATTGTTATTTTTTGAAATAAATATTGGGGTGATGGTGACAGATGGTAGAGCGGGTTGTCTCATGAATCCCGGCGCCTGTAAGTGCACACTGGTTGTGTCCTTGGGCAAGACACTTCACCCACATAGCACTATGGATATGAATGCGCTATACAAATAAGATTCCCTTCATTCTTGTATATACCATATGCAAAGG
>OMNZ01019184.1:11643-28068 GCA_900303255.1 Lesueurigobius sanzi | reverse complement strand
AAGGAACTTAAAGAATGTATGCTTTTAGATTTGATCTTGAACCAGCCAACATGAGAGTACTTCACATACTAAAATGTGGTTGCTAAATTATACCAATACCATATCTATACTGTGACAGGCCCCATTGTCACAGTTGGCCTACCATTATATTTAATGCTAAATATAACCAAGAATCCTATGGCCTGTGACTTAAAGCAAATATGGGCTAGACTTCATGTTGTCTTTGCCAGAAGTGGACCTCCCTGGACCAACGTCGTGTGAGATCTGAGCCTTCCCTGTAATACCATGCTTTAGTGTGGCCAGAGGAGAGTGAAGATCTAGTCTTAAGTCTCCCACACACTCATTAGATTAACAGCAGTAACCACTGCCAAGCAGCAAGTTGATTCAAGTGGTCCCTCCACCATAAAGGACGAAGTGTTTTGTTTCAGTATCAGACAGGCAATGAACATATTAGCTTAGGGATGTTCATTGTGTCTACTGGTTGAACAGCTTGTGAGTTTATTTTATTCAGATACTAGGATTAGAAATGTTGTTTCTTTACCTTGACATGTTTCAGCTGCTAACTGCGAGCCATCATCAGAAGTGTCACCGGTGAGTGGTGAAACATGAAACATGTCAAAGTAAAGAAACAACATTTCTAATCCTAGTGTCTGAATAAAATAAACTCACCAGCAGCTGGGCAATGAACATGGTCTTTCCATATCCTAATATCTGCTTTTATGCCTCATCTGACATTGCTGCATTACTGTGAGGCAGTTGTCTTCCAGTTGTATTCCTTTGCATTAACCACATATATAAGTACAAAACAATGTTGTGTTCAGGAGCTCCAAAGTCTCAGACTTTACACTAAGCTGTAAGTCTGTGATAAGTCGTGAGAGTTTCCATTGTGCAATATGCATTTGAATGTGCCTGCCAAAGGAAATGGTGTGGAAACTACTATAAAACAAGGGTCAGTTCAGACTCTGGAAAAGAATAGCCACAGCCACTCATTTATTTTGTACCACTAAATTAAAATTTGCTGAATGGCTATTCTCATAAGGTACTTAGCTGTACTGTTGAACTATACAGTGTCCTTATTTCAGTTGTTTAGCACTGTTCCCACTGACTTAATGACCACAATTAAAACACTATTTGTTGGTAAAAAACCATGGCTCAAATAACCGTTCACGTTCACTTTATTCTTTCACTGTCATTGCCAAGAAAGTGTGAAGGAGCACTTACAGCCAGCTTGTGTCACCCAGAGGTGCATAACAAACAAGCAAAACATTGATCAGAATAAAATAACAATACAAAACACAGCCACACAGGGACAAGCGTCAGTTGATCATACATTAAATTCTGCATAAATTAGAGACTTAACAATAGTCTAAAGAGGTAATATAAAACTGTACATGACCATACATTTGCATTACATTAACAATATTTATTAAAATATGGCAAAATAGCACCGTGAAATAAAAGACAAAATCAAACAACTCTGTTTGACATGTTACATTTAGAACCATAAACAATAAAAGAAAATGACATTAGACACCATCAGTCTGCTGCTGCCTGACAAGGTTATCGAAGAGTCGTCATAATCCTTCATGCCATTCTTGCATCCAAGGTGGTTTTGATTTAACCGAGGGATTATATTCGGAAAATGTAAATTGTAAGCTACTCTACTTTCACCATAGTGCCTGAATTTCTCTTATTTCAAGTTGTCCCTTGATCTGCAGAAACAGTCTCTGCAGCTGAGTTAGGTCCCCTGTAGTTTAGACTTATATAGGCCCACATTATATCTATTCCTTTGCATGTTGAGGTTTGCACAGCTGTTTTCATCATTATATCTGGGTTCACAGGAAGTTATTTGAAATCTGACGTTGATGGTCGAACAAATCCTCCGCGTCTGCGCTGTAGGCATCTCCTGATCAAAACAACAAGAAGAGACGCAATTACATATTCGCCGTTTACTGTTTGTACAAATCCTGACAGTTCTGTGGGGAGTAGGGCTGCAACTATCGATTATTTTAGTAATCAATTAATCTATCGATTATTTACTTCGATTAATCGAGTAATCGGATAAGTATTTCAATTGTATTGAAAAACTATATTTCATGTCTTTAGAGTAGATTTTGAAAGGAGGACCACATTTCTGATAGAAATAACACTATTTATTCTTAATTTCTCATTAGTTTGTCCCTAAAGACACTGATTGGTCAGTGTTCTGACTCCTGAGAACCAAAATAATGGATGTTAAACATTAATAACTTTCACATCATCTGCATATTAGATTTGGACATGTTTACATGACATGATCTGTGGAAAAATATTTACCCTATCTTTTAAAGAGACAGGGTTTTTGTCAAAAATACTAACTTATTTATTTTCTGGCTCAAATTAGACAATTCTGCAAAGAAAACGATTAATCGATTACAAAAATAGTTAATCGAGTACTCGATTAATCGTCGATTACTCGATTAATCGTTGCAGCCCTAGTGGGGAGTACTCAAGTCTTTACTTTATCCTAGCCCCATCAATCAATCAAAATAAAGTGTTGTGGTGTGCCATTGACCCTTCAACTTTGAGTGAGGCAGGGGCACTATCTCTGCTCCTAGGAATACACAGAGGGATCTACATAGAGGCATTTGAACAAAGAAGAATGGGCCTGAATAATAAAATAAAAACTAACTGCATAGAGTGAGAACTTGAGAGTATTTAGTGTCTTTTAACTGATAAATTTGAGTTTTAGTCATTCACTTTCTCACTAGTCAGCAAAACCATCGACGCAGGGGGTACTTGGAGTGTAAACAAAAGGCCCAAGGGGTACGCAAGACAATAAAGTCTGGGAACCACTGTGATAGACTGTACCTGCGTGACATCCAAACATGTAAACTCGAGCGCCATCGTATTTGCATCGACACCGCATCACGTTGTTCTGAAAGTCGGACTCTGCCATGTCTAAAGATGGGTTGACCTTCACCTGAGGGCACAAGAGTTTCAAATATGTAAATATATACGTAACATCAATCAAAGTTTATTTATAGAGCCCTTTACAACCAAACAATAAAACAGTGAGCTAAAAACAAATAAAACGCATTCAAGTGTCACCGTGCTACTGAGTGTAAAAGCCAGACTGAATCAATACGTTTTGAGCCTGGATTTAAGAAGGCCAAAGTCAGTGATGATGCGCATGTCAGGGGGCAGCTTGTTCCAGAGTCTGGGTCCAGCGACTGGGAAGGACCGATCCCCCCAGTGTTTGGATCTACATGTAGACCTCAAGGATCTGCCTGAGTCACGAACAGTCAAGAGTCCGGACAGGTACGGAGGGGCAAGACCATTGAGGGGGGGTTTACACACAAAGTACAATTTTAAAATCAACTCTAAAAGAAACTGGAAGCCAATGTAACGGAAAAAAGGACTGGGGTGATGTGCTTACACTGCAAAAAGTGATATCTTGATAAGTTAAATTTGCCTGAATTCAGAATATTGGACCTTAATCAGTCAGAGTAAATTTGACTTGCGAAGTAAAATTATCTGCAAATGGAACAAGCCTTTTTGCACTTAAAAGAAGAAAAAGCATTAAATTTCAAGTATATTTTGATTTATTATCCAATTTTTAGTGCAAGAAGTTGTTTTTTCTTAATTTAAGTGCATACATACTTGTTCCATTGGCAGATCATTTTACTTGGCAGGTAAAAATGATTCAACATAAGGCCAAATATTCTGAATTCAAGCAAATGTAACTTATCAAGAGAACACTTTTTGCAATATGTTGCTTTTACATACAGTATATAATATATAAGTAAACAGAAAATCTCCCAGCTCTTTTTTAAAGCTTAACATGGCCCGCACTTTGCTGAAATGTCAGCTGAGTCCACACCCAATTTTATGTCTGTACATCGAAAAAGCCATGTCTAAATGTGGACAAAGACAAGTGTATTTTTACAAAGAAACAGTTGAGGCCGTGAGGACACAGCAGGTTTCTTGTCGATGCCAACTCAGAAGCCGCAGGATATTGTTCAGTCCTTTCTATAGGTCCCACGATGTATAAATTGTGGGTGGAAGACGAGCGTGACATCACTTTCCACTGTTATCTCTGAACAGAAAGGGGACGCAGATGACAGTTTTGGGGTTTGCCTGTAACTCAGAGCCTATCATTAGCCTGAAGCCATGGTCGGTTGCCACAGTTTGCTGTTTTTCACCCAGTCTGTCTGCGTGGTGTAGCTATAAATAAAAATCACACAAATTAATTTTCCGTATGCAAACTTTAACACAGATAACCTGGTCACAGTGGAGTTAATTCACAATAAAGCACTTGCAAACAGGGCATCACTAAACTATTTTAATACTATGACTTCAACTTTTTTTCCCAGATGTTTGAACTAGGTTGTACTAAAACTAATTCACTGCTCACTTTTTCACCATAAAACACCATATTTAACCGTGTTGTTTGAGGATCCTTTTTTTAAAGCTGTTGTAATTGTATTTTTACACAACAATGAAAGGTTCTCACAGCCATATAAAAAGGCTACACTCGAGCAGTTGATGGTAAAATGGCGGAGCAATCAGCAGCAATCAAGATGAGGTGAGCGTGACTCATGGGCCTAAATTCATGCTCCTAAAAATGTCTGCCACCCTGAGATTGAGGTAAGGCACAAAGAAACACCCAGCTGCTGCGTGGAGGACGGCAAGCATCGGTTTCTCACTCCTGACACAAATTTATGAGCTGCTCGGCTACTGTGGGACCGCAAAGTACAGCCGTCGTGGCAAAAATGGGTCGATGAAGTGCTGCGATGACACGATGTGGGCGATCTCAAAAGATGTGACTCTGCACATGTTCAAAGGAAAAGTGCTCACGGGCCTCAGTCGCAACGGAGCAGAAGTAGGAAGAGAGGACCAAAATTTGGAATATAAAGTCAAATATTTTTTAGGTAGAAGAAAAAAAGAAAATGCTGTAAAATTAGTAACAAAAACTCCAAAAGGAGCTCATGTGAATGTTGTAAATATAAAATCTGTGACTGCGAAGACGATGGTTCACACAGAGATAAGTCAAAGTCAGACATTTCATGAAAAGGCTAAAAATAATGACAAACTGTAAACATCATCTCTAAGGAAAAAATAGACTAAATGATAGAGAGAGATGACAGATGACAGATGTGTAAAAACATTCATTCGAAGATACATGAACCATGAGCTGAAAACAGAATAGTCACTGTGTACAAATGCAGAGCGCTGACAGAGGCTTTCCACTGCCAATAAGCCACTACTTTGTGAAATGGAGGACTAATAGCAGGTCTACTTTTTCTATATAAATCCAGTCTACATTCACTTTCCTAAACTGCACACACCCATAAGCTGCACACATGCTGTACACCTGAACGGCTCAAGTCGCAGCCAAAGCCCAATTCACAGTAATTACAGTCTTTTTTCATAGCTTTTATCTGACGTGCGTCTGTAGATGTTGAAACATTTACCCAGTGTTTGCTATGATTAGCATTTAACTGCAATGATTCTACGATTATATCATGCAACCATAATAACCCAAAAAAGTCTTTGGATATCATTTTTAACTTTACTTGCAGCAGTGCTTTTTACCTGGAAGATGTATTCACCGGGTCGCACATCTGTGATGTCGACCCACTGACAGTCAATGTCATGGCGGTAGGTGTCCCAACAGCCCACAGAGATGCCCTGCTGCCCCATGTTATAGCAAGAGAAGCGCTTGTGGAGGCCTGTGAAAATCAAAAGTTTAAATTTTTTAGTTTTAAATTGTCAAATCTTTTCAATTCCCTGTTAGACCATTCAAAAGACAGTGTACATTACATGCAAAACAGAAATGAAAGAAGGTTATTTATTTTAGTAACTGTAAGTTATTAAATTCAATTAGTAATGGAGTTTATTAGTAATGGAAAATATCCGTCATTACTATAAAATATCACCTTCAGGGCAGTAGGTGTCTTCCAGACAGAAACTTGCTTTGTGGCCTTCAGCGACTTTAGTCCCATTCAGAGTCAGTAGATCGTAGTGAGTAAAGACTTCAATACTGTGGTAGTGCCTGAGAAGTGGATCACAAACACAAATTTAACCAACTATTAGAAAAATGTTGAGCCATCTAATGTGCATTACAGCTTTTTAAAAACACAATGAAATGAATGTGAAGTGAGCGTGTGGATGGGACGGCGGCTGCAGTGGGACAGAGATGGTGCCTCTCGATTTAGGACATGACACCACAAACCACTGAGATAAGATGCATGGCCTGCTCTGACTCTAACAACTAGGTGACTAGTGCGGCCAATGTTTGTCATAAACATCACTGAGGAAGATAAAAGATTGTGTTTACACAGTTAAATAACAGGACCATATCGCTTATTTTTAGGACCGGTCCCTGAAATAAAATTGTCCCGTAATCCCTCTCACCCCTTAGCACGGCTTCTTATGAACTTAAATGAACTTAAAACTACAGCAATTATTTGTGGAAAAGTTCAAAACCGTCACTGTATAATTTCAACAAAACTTAGTTCTGTTTCTGCAAATACTCCAAGCTACATGGTGACGTCTGAAAGAATTTCTGTTTGTAAATAATATATCAAATGTTACAAGAAAACTAGTTCATAAAGACAGACAAATTTGATTCTCACAAACCCAATCAAAGCAAACAAATACCCCTTGAACGATCCACATATCTACAGTTGTGCTCAGAAGTTTACACACTATAATATCAGAGTATGTAAACTGCATTTCATAGAATATGAATGATAACACAAAAACCTTCATTTCACTCATGGTTAGTGGTTGCGTGAAGCCAAATTGAAAAAAAAAACCCTGTTTGTTTACGCTTTTCAACTAGAGAAACTAGCCAAATGTCCCTGACCAAAGGTTTACATATTGTGCATCTTGAAACAAACATGCATTTTTTCAGAGAGTCCTGTATTTCAGCTGAACTGAATTTTTCCTGAACAAGTTGTTGAAGGTCATGTAAATGTTAGATCAAGGACATTTGAGTAGTTTCTGTTTCAAAAGAGTAAACTCAGTTCTTTGACAATAAATGGCTTCGCACAACCACTAACCATGAGTGGAAAAAAGCTTTTTGTGTTGAAAAATGGCCAAAATATTAAAAGGGCATGTAAACTTATGAGCACAATTATATGTATAGCACAAGTATATTATGTGCACCTTCACTTTGTTATGTCTGCTCACCCAAATTCATCAGGCTAGTATCAGGTCTTGCATCAGTATGAGTATGAGTATCAGCATCAGTATCATGATTTACAGCCGGGCCCTGTAGCTAAATACTTAGATGTAAGTTAGATTCCCTTTTTACCTATGGCACTGGTGCCACACCCAGTCTTCCCTTGAGGCCCGCGGTCTGAAGTCGGCTCGTCCCAGGTTCATGATGCGCGAGGAGAAGCGCAGCAGGCGCCGGTGTCCGTAGGGCCAGTGCATGCGAGCCGCGGAGGAAGACAGACAGTTCTCCTCATTGGCACAAGTCAGCAGGTGCAAGGGGCGGTCCTCCAGGTAGGCCGACTCCTGAACCAACTGAGCATCCACCACCAAGTCAGGAGCAGCTACACAGTTTACAGCACAGTTAGATAGAAAAGATTGTTAGATATTACGCGGAAAGGCACAGCAGCAATAGTAATATAGTTTTGTATTTTTGTATATCTAAGAGAACAGTGATAATGGCTTTACCCTCAACACATGTGACGCCTGCAGCTCGGCCGTCTCCTCCTCTGGGACAGTAGACATTTGAGTTTCTTCGACACTGTTGAATGGACATTTCGGTTCCAGTGCAGTGTGTTCCACTCAGTATCACCTCCCCAGCGTCTGCAGAGCCAGGCCAGTACCAAGTTTCCTTAAAAGACATACAACATTGTCTGAACTGTTGCTAAACGTTAGATTCAATGTGGGAATTTGTTTGAGCAAAGCAAAACAATAGGATGCATTTCAAAGGAGCAATACACAATAGCACATTTTCAACTTTTTTTCCCCAGTTGTGGACACACTGGTCTTTCCATGCACACTTCTATTTTGAGTTTGTTTGCTCGGTGAAATTCAGCCTCTCTTCACCTCACTTTCCCTCTTTTATTTTCGTTGCGCTGGAAGTGGACGTTTGAGAAGCCTGTAATTACCCCCGGCCTCGGTAATAACACAGCACAAAGAGACACACAGTGCAAGGGACAGCAGAGGAAGAAGTCACAAACTAAACAAAAAAAGAGGATCCAATAGATTTCCATCTTACCTGGTGGGCACTGGACGCAAAGCCTAGTCCAAGTTGTCGACACACCACCATGGCTTCGTTAATACCCCAGTTTTCACTGCAAACCGAACCCCATCGTTTCACGCCTCCAACGTCGATAAGCACCTCTACACGACCTTCTGACCTTTCTCTTCCTCCCGCAAGACGCACCTGAAATGTGAAAAGTTTTCTATTTTCCTCAATTTTGTTAAACAAACAACTAACAAAGTGATCTTTTGAGTGCATTTTACCGTAGTTTGCATTCCAGTGTTGGGAACGTTGCATCGCACAGACACATCCTGGTTGTGTTTGCAAGTGTACTGAGGCACAGGTCTGAAGCTGCATTCATTAATGGACTTCTCTCGGCCTGTGCACTGCACACTGTTCATGTGGATGGGGCCAGTACCTAAAGAAGCAGGGCGTAGAGTGATTTATGCACAAACTGTATATGCCACATCCAAGGGTCATTGGTTAAACATGCACAGAGTACATGAAAGTCACTAAACCTGATCTACAGAGAGGGATTAAAAGACCAGACATGATTGGGATCTCTGATGTGGGTCCCCTGAGTGATTGGTCCAATGACTGTGCACTACCCTCAGCTGGTGTAACACACGAGGACTATAGTTTATTCACCAAAATAGACACTAAAATGTCTAAATGGGGGAAAATCTCTGTTTGCGTAGGTGTGTGAGGCCTAAGCTTGCTAAAGCCCTGTAATTTGTCTTTAAATAGCTAATGATGTCATCTTCATATTGCTGCTCTCTGGCCATGGTCACGAGTCTTAATGGGCCACTGCTGTGCAGAGGTACAGCTTATACTTTACCAGTTATTTTGGGAATTAACAGACACGATGCATAGTTAAGACATTCAACTACGTGCATCAAGATACCACTGCAACACTACTACTTTTACAGTGGTAAAACAAAATGTTTCCCTGAATTAGTTCATTAACTTTAGCAGAGGAAAGGAAATGCACTCACTATTGTAGGGCATGTTTATTTATTTGGGTACAAAGATAATGGCAGGAAATGGACATGATTATAGTTGAGGTAAAGCCTAGGCCCAATAAACAAGTGTGAGAAAGCAGCCTCTATTAACTAGAATATGTTTACAAGTTTTATTTTTATTTTTAAATTAAGTGAGCACAATCTAATTCCCGCCAAAATAAGCCACAAGCATTTGGGCTGGTTCATAGACTGTTATAACAGATTTACTTTAAAATCCGCAGTGAATGTCACAAAAGCTTGTTTAATTGGTCATGGGTAAATTCCTCAGAAATCCACATCTCAGATGAAGCAGTAAACACTTGCACTGAGTTTATTTGTCTGTGAAGAGTCAGTCCTTGGTACTTGGACTGATGGGTTTACGTCATTTAGACAGAAACATGTTTAGTCTCAAAGATGCTGGGACTAAATGATCAAGCACAGGGTGTATGATCTGATTTGTATGTAAAAAGCAGACATCTGAAGTAAAAGTACAGCAGTCTGGCCTGGCTTTCCACTTCAAAGGAAGTTGCTCAGTGAGTGCAGTCAGTGTCTTACCCTGTCCCAGCTGAGCCTGTCTCAGGGCCTCTTTCGCGGTCCCAAAGCCCAGATCTCTGCAGACCACGCTGGCAGCACTGATGTCCCACAGATGGTCACAGATGGTGCCCCACTTGCCCTCCTTCAAGACCTCCACCCGACCCTCTCCGACACGAGGCCCCGCCTTTAGTCGTACAACTGGCTTTAAGAACAAAAAACATGAAAGAATTATGAAAACATATTATATTACTTATCATGCAATCATAGAAAAATATTTACAAAGAGTTGTCAAGTTTGTCTTTCATTGGAGATGCTGCCTCAGAGGACCACTGCCAACAGCCCAGATCACATAGTCGGATATAACATGTAATATTTTCATTTATAATTTAATGTATTTATAACCAACAAAATTATGTCTAAACATCATAAATTAGCTATGTAGCTATCTAATATAGCGCAGGTGTGAGCAGCCTCGCTTCTGTCAGTCTACCCCAGGGGAAACTGTGGCTACAATAGTAGCTTACCACATGGAGTGAATGGGCCCCCTCCCTTTCATGTGTGAAGCGCTTTGGGTGTGACTATGTCATATGAAAAGTGCTATACAAATAACATTCCCTTTCCCCCTTCCTCACAAATGTCACACTTGATGTTTTCTGCCTTTTCCGACTGACGGGGCAACGCCATGATGGCATGCTGGATACATCTGCGTTGATTGATTGATAGGTGTCATAAAATACTCTCCAACATGTCAGCCACTACCACCACCACCACCACCACCACCACCACCACCACCAGCAGCAGCAGCAGCAGCAGCAGCAGCAGCAGCAGCAGCAGCAGCAGCAGCAGCAGCAGCACATGTCTGAAGGAGTCTGAATCTCAATGCGACCAGTTCATGCAGAGTTCATTATCCCACAAACTCCTAAGCGGCACATTTTACGTGAACCTGCTAACTAACTAGCATTGTGTACTAATGTAGCATGCATGCCTTAATCACTTAGCTAAACTTACACACGTGACCCGAAATAAAAGGTTAGTTGTCACCCTGTCCATTAGGTCAGGCTGTTTTGTCACTCACAGGTACGGTGACTCTGCCGGAGCGTGTGAACTGAGGTCCAGGGACACAGCGGACCACAGCATGCATCCCCCCGCGACAGGGCACCTCCGTCCGAGGCAGAGACTGCTGGGCCTGGCACTGCGATAGAGATGCTTCAACACCTTGACACTGCACCTTCTCCACCCAGTAAGCCTTCTTAGAAATCAGACTGCTAAGCCTAAGGATATGGGACAACAGAGTCAGATAATAGGCTATCAATTTTAGACGGTAAATAAAATAAAATTTACCTTGATGAAGGGTCAGAAAGTTTGGAGTCCCACAGTTTCCTAAAAAGACATTGAAAAGCATTAGTATAGCCCTTTCACTGATCCATCATCATCTTGGGGATCAGTTGAGATCCTCATTTATTCCCAAAGGCGACACAGTGGGTCTACAGGGCCCTTTGAATAGGATGTCCTGTCCAGATAGTAAAATTAATCCATCCATCCATTTTCTTCTGCTTTATCCGGAGCCAGGCCGGGGAGGCAACAGTCTGCGCAGAGATGCCCAGATTTTCCCATTTACACATGCTTCCTCCAGCTCTTCCTGGGGGATCCTAAGGCGTTCCCAGGTCTTTCCTGGGGCCTCCTCCCAGTGGGATGAGCCCAGAACACCTCTCCAGGGAGGCGACCAGGAGGCATCCGAAACAAATGCCAGAGCCACCTCAGCTGGCTCCTCTCGATGTGAAAGAGCAGCGGCTCTAATAGGAGCTCATCACCCTATCTCTAACTCTATCGGTCATGTCCACTGGTAAGGGTAGGAAGGTAGATCGAACGGTAAATCGAGAGCATTGTCTTTTAACTCTGCTTCTTCGGCACCACAACACAAATCACACGCTCAATCCGTCCCTCACTCGGAACAAGATCCTGAGATTCAACGTCTAGAGTCTAGACTCTCCTACAACCTGGAGAGGCCAAGCCACCTTTTTCCAGTCAAGAACCATGGCCTCAATTATCTTTTATTAACCATTGCTATTCCTTTTTAATTAATTTAAATATGCCTACAGTGTTAGCTGGAAGAAGAGTCTATAAAATGTTACAAACCTTTGCTCTATAGTATTAGTTCACAAACCTCACTCCTCGTCATGTCAAAAAAATCTTCCAAAAGCCTTAAAAGTGCGTGTGACAGGTTTTGACATTTCTCTTATTCTTACTAAATGTGACAAGGTAATACCTGTGGAAGTGTTTTTTTTTTTTTTTTTTTTTTTTACAGCTTTGCATTAGTGAAGGGGCCATTTTATAAAGGGTAGTTGAAAACAAAGTTAATTTCCTTTTGTTCTGGACTGGCAGTGACATAGATATAGGAATACTTCTCTCTCAGACTCGTTTCTCATTGCATGAAATTCTACCTATATGCACTTTAAAATCAAGCCATACATGAATCTATTCTGTATCAGTGTCACTCGGTTTGTTGAATCAGCTATAGGACTATTTAAATATTAGTTTAGGCATGATGCCACTGGAAAGGACAAAATAGTGTTGGCTTCTGACCCTAGTCTTTTACTCATTTTCCCCCTTTAAAATCTTGCTTCATCTGGGGGTATTTTAGTTTCACACGTTCTATATGCGCCTCTGTGTCTCCTCTGCCTATCCGCATGGAAACACACTAAAAATATATAAACAAACCACTATACATTAATCCCTCCCAAGGGCCTTATTGAGGTTTGCCAACCCCAACAGCGTTGTCTAAACTATGGCCTGTTTCAGAAATATTGCCTAACATTGCAGTCACGAAAACTGTGTACAAAAAGGGTCTTGTGCGAAAAGCGAAAAAGATCAATCTGAAAGAAAACATAATAATAACCAAAGAAAGCTGCCGAAACTGGGAAGTGTGGCTCAGTGACACATACATTTCCCAACCACATCAGCCCGGGCCACCGCAGGCAGGTGGCGAGTGACTGACGCCCTTCATGAATGACTTCCAAGTATAGACCATAGAGGGACAGTTTACCGTATCCAGCTAGACTCATGATGCAATTAAATATTTGATGAACTAAAAAAAGAGACGTTTCCTTCTGCAGCGATGTCCCCGTGTCCGGCAGCGCTGTGAACATTAGGCCAGTAATAGGTTCTGAAAGGGAATTGCCTCTTGGGGAAAGCCACACGGACAACACCATGGAACTATAGGGTTACCACAAATCACTCACTGCAACAGAAAGGCTGATTTCTTGCAGCGCTGTAGGAAAGTTCCAGCCTCAGATAAGCGCATACCTATTATTTAGTGGGAGTCTGGAGTCTGGACCTCCATTGATGGAAAGGTTTATTTAGTTTCTTGCTTAAAGATGGAAGCTGCTGGTGCAAATACAGTAGTAATGCGAGCAACACGCATATTTGTATAGTCTTTCTTCCGTGAAAATTCATGCCTCACTTGATTTCTCATCTCTGCTTCCTGTCAATGCTTAGCTTTACTGGCTCCTGTTCCTTCCCCATATTTTCTTTTCTTATGCTAAACTTCTCTGTGTATTTTCTCAGCCCACCACTGTCTCCGCTACTTAACACTGACCTAATCCTATAAACCAATGATATTAGCTCAATGGCATAAAAGATGAAAATTGAACTAAAAATACAGGCTTTGCATGTCTCTACAATTGAAATGGTTTCATAACTGTGCGGTAAATCAAAAGGAGGGAGACAGACAGCACGGGGGTGTGAGTTCGCATGGAGGATGGGGGGAGCAGGGCGAGAGTGCTACCCATATAATTGCCTGCTGTGCTTGGCAGTGTCTGCAGTGCGGTCGAGCGGTAGCATGTTGACACACACACACCAGACATGGAAATATGCACGTACATATCAACTTTCTCTGTCTTCTCTCTGAAAACAATGCAATTTAAATGTCCTAGTATTGTTGCCCTGTGTTCACCCAACGTGACTGTCTTTCAGGGATCACAGGCCTCTGTTTGATGTAAGAGCGAACCATCCGAACAGGACAACTTTATGAGCATCACACAGCTTTTTTGGGAAAGTCATGTGAACCACAGCATCGAGCCTCGGGCAAAACACACTGGTTTTCTCACCAGCTTCGTGTAATGTAAAGAAAAGCATTTCGTGTCTCTGTGTCTAGATGTAAGGGATATTTTATGCACTTTCGATCACACAATACCATAAGCCACACTGCAAACCAGTTATTATGCTGCATGAATACAGAGCAGCCAGTCTGGAGGAGCATAAGGAGAGACAGCGAGTCGTCACATAACAGTCTTTAGATGGTTAACATCAAACCGTGTGGAACAAAAGGGGTCATAATGCCACACTTTCCATGAAATGTGGCTTATAGCATCATTGTCACTGTGGCATTAAAGGATTTTACCAAAGTTGTAAAAGCAAATGTGAAAAAGCAGGAGGTGAAAGTCAATTAGTAGCACTACAGAAGTCACCATCAGTCTTGAAATGAATGGATGTGATGAAACAGGACTCATGGAAAAATGGCTTTGCACTTCGCGTTGTGTAAGTGCTACAAAGTCTTACAAAGAGAGTTCAAACATCTGCGAAAGCGCTCTGAGCAACTTAACAAGCGAGGACAAAAGCCGTCACACCAAGAAGCCACTACGACAGCGCCGAGTGCAAGTGCTGACACAGCGAGCCCCGGATAGTGATATTACTCTAGATTTGAGCACGCCTCGAGCCATAATTAGTTAGTTATGTACTCAGCCTTATGTACTTACAATATTATAACTTGCAGAAATCGTGGTGTGTGTGTGTGTGTGTGTGTGTGTGTGTGTGTGTGTGTGCGTGTGTGTGTGTGTGTGTGTGTGTGTGTGTGTGTGTGCGTGCGCGCATTTGGTTGAATGTGTGAATACTGATGTGTGTGACAATTGTCTGTTAAATGTACATGTAATATATGTACATTACATACATGTGGGGGGTTGGGGTGTAATTGAGATTGAATCTGTTTTAATGTGTTTTTAATCTGTAAAGCACTTTGAGCTGCAATTTGTATGAAAAGCGCTTTATAAATAAAGTTTTGATTGATTGATTGATAATGATTGCAGTTAAAGTGGACAGAGAGATGAGAACCTGTGAAACTGCGCTGACGTTATCAGTAAACCCAACAGCTTCAGAGGGAAATGAATTTATGACCACAAGAGGCGTCACCACAAATATTCTACATGAACACGCTTGTGTGGAGACGCAAATAACTTCTATTGCCCAATTGCGTTGAATTCATGAAGGATGAACGGTAAAATCCAGCTAGAAGGTGTTCATCTACAAGCAATGAGGTCAGAAGTGAACAAATGAAGAGGGTGGAGTAGTCCCTGTCGCCAAATGACCACGTAATCGAATCTATGAGTGTGTTTACATGCGCTCGTGTATCCTGGTTATTAACAGGAATTTTAAGTATCCTGGTTTTGTTTGTGTCCATGTAAACACAATATCCTCCTTTCAGTTTTCTGGATAAGCCAGTATCCAGGTTATTTGAAACCAGGATACTCTCACTGGGATATTCTCACAGTATCCAGGATATTGGGTCATGTAAATAGAGTATCCTGGTTTCTCATCGCTGCTGACGCATTGAACATGTGCAAACTACAGCAACAAATACGGCAGGATTTTTTTTTTTTATAGGAACCTTTATATCTTCTCAAAATAAACAAAACAGCAGGACCAGGATATTTGTCACGAGCCCCGCCCCGCTCTGGAGCCTAAATATCCAGGATACTGTTGTTACCCATGCAAACAGGGATATGAGTTTCCAGGTTTCTCACAGCGCATGTAAACATCATATCCAGAATACTGCCATTACCAGGATTTGATGAATAACCAGGATACTCAAGCGCATGTAAAAGCACTCTATGTTGTCGATAGAGGGGAAAAGCAAGCATTATCAAAAACCTTTTCCCCCCTAAATGTTAGCAACTTTGATAATTATCCACAGCATTTATCCATAACAAAGGACTGTCTGGGTTTTTGAATTGCATATTGTCCTGAGGAAGCAGTTTTCCTGTCTGTCTGTCGGAGGAGCGGGCACAAGGGCTAATTATTGGTGGCATGGACAGACAGCTGGTGCAGAGCCGGTCAGTGGTCAGTTCGGTGGTGCTGTTGGCCAAGCCCTAAAAAGAGCTTTGTGGGCAGACAGACGGACACACACAGAGGGGCGACTGTGTTTGTGTTTGCGTGTTTATTTGCTCGTGTGTGTGGATCTTGGGTGTAATTTGTGTAAAGTTCTTGTAACGGGACGGTCGGGGGAGGAATGCATTAGGATAAATGTAAGTGAGACTGTAATGATATGTGTCCAAAGACTTTGCAGGTTTGCGTAGGTGCTTCAAGTGGTATTTAGGTCTGAAATTAGACAGAAGAGGGGGGCTTGTGTAGACTTAAGCTGCCTCTGCACTTGTTTTTAGGTGTAACAACATAAACTGCACCTTTAGCTTTTGCAAGTTTTTGTCCGTCTGTACAAGCACTATAATAACATAAAAACATGGAAATATATATATTTTTTGATGCTATTTTATGTTATAACGGCATAATGTTCTACTAGAATATAGTAACATGCAAATTGGGAGTTTACAGGATGACCATAATGTACGTTAATCAGTTAGGCTACATTTTATGCTATGGGGAGTCCAAACTGTATCTCAAATGTTTTTTTTTTTT
>OMNZ01019184.1:0-11623 GCA_900303255.1 Lesueurigobius sanzi | reverse complement strand
TTTTTAAATGTTTTTTTTTTTTTTTTTTTTTGTGGTGTTTTTGTGATTTGAATTGTTGCTGGCTGTTAAGGCTCCTGCTAAATTGTCTAATTTAACAGGAGCAATGGGAGCTGCTGAATGTGTCTTTCTTGTGATGAGCCAAATCAGCACCAGTCTGTGGCCATCTATTTCCCATGTGGCCCTGGATAAAACAAAAATGTTTGACACGACTTGTGCTCTGCCGACTGCTCCACTCTCAAAAATAATCCACAAAATCCATCAAATCATAATTGCACATTCTCTTTATATTTTGACTCATCGCAGGCACTTTATACTGTCATTTTATGTGTGCTGCAGAAGGAGACAGTGAATGAGACATTGCTAATTATATGAAGGACCATGAAAGGGAGGTTTCATGTAAAACATACACCATGATGATGATGATGATGATAATCTTGCAGTCTGGATGTGACATTAATAACATACTTTAGGACTATTTTAGAAGCAGCTCTGCTCCGAGTCCCACTCAGTCGACAGCACAGTGGACAGCCTGGCTGCACTGATGCCACTGGACTTGCCATGCCAAATGTGGTTTAACTAATAACAGCAATTGTGGTTAACCTTTACTACAAGGAGCACTGTACTCCATGCATTCACCAACTTAATCTAATGATAAATGTAGAGTGGACTCATGAAGTATTGATTCTTCGCAGTTCATTCCTATTCATAAACTATTACTGAGAACTGGTCTGCGCTTGTATAGGGTTTCAATACTAGTTTCTATCATTCTTATTCACCAAAACTTTTAAAATTACTGTTAAAATATTATTTATGTAGGGTAATCAGTGAACACATTCAAAGAACAGCAAAGTTATTTATCATAGACTGCCACATGCAGAAATGAAATGAATTAAAAAGGTCTGAATACTTTCTGAACCCAGCTGAACACTTTCTTTTCTCTGGTTCTTACCTGTACGGGTTCAGGTCTAAGGCCTCCGCAGAGGGGAATCCCATCATGCCACAGGCCACTCGGCTGCTGCTGAGGTCCCATCCATGGTTGCACACGTGACGCCATTTCCCTGCATGTTTGACCTCCAGGACGCCCTCTGTCACCAGACCGCCGTGATTACCCAACAGGACAGGCCGCAGGCGCGCCTCCTCCAAATGTGCCCTTTCTGCCCCCTGTTTGTAAGAATGCAGTGTGTAAGTAAATATATTCATGTCATTGAGTCTACACCAACTCTTATCTCAACATCTATAGACATTTTGACCCAATTTACACATGGTTATTTTTTGTGCGTACAATCAGAGCACTCTTTAATCACTCGCTAGCGCTGGAATCAGGAAGGAACCTAAAACTTAAACAGTTTGTTTAATACGTCAGAATTTGTGTCATAATGATTACAAACGGTGAGGAAATTGTAAACTCTCAAAGTTCAAAGAAAAGAAAGTCAAACACAAGTGATAAATGTCATGCAATTTCCTCTGGACGTTCGCTCTTTTGGGACGTGGCTGTTCATGGGGTGGTTGAAACCTCAGTCTGTTGGTGCATTAGAGCTGGAACTGTAGAAAATCTGGTTTTAGGTTTGACTCTAATTATACATGTCCTCCAGGCACTGGCTCAACAAATGACATTATGTATGAGAGCCTGAACAAAGCAGGAGTCGAGTGCTGCATGGGTGTGAGTGTTCACCTGTGTGAATTGAGTATCCGTCTCGTATCCCGTGTCTGGATAAACGGGGTCGGGGTCTACATGGTTCCCGCTGAGGGGTTGTCTGTCGGGAAGCTGCTCAGACCGCAGCTGTGAATGGCCTGGGGGTCTGTTCTCCTGGCCCTCTGCCTCTCGCCTCACTGCTTGTGGACTGGTCCTTGTGGAGTCATGTCTCTGCCTGTAAGCTGCGCTGTTAATAAGACGGGACGGCAGCTGGTGCCCCTGTGGTACAGGGCTGCCCTGTTGTCCCGGCCTAGAGCCTCCTCGCTGTCTGCGGAGGATCTGAATCTCATGTCCATTCTGCTGCGGAGATAGGCCACTGCGGCGTGAAGAGGATGCCCCGCGATGAAGGGCGATCTGGTGCCCTCGTGAGGGGCTGTGAGCGGCGGGAACGGATTCGGCTGGAGGTTCCACGGGCTGTACTGGTTCAGGACTCCTCTGTCGGGGCTGGGGAGGCTCGTGTGTGTTGGATGTGGAGGTTTGTTCCATTGTTGCAGGAGGGACGCCTGGCCTCCTCTCAGAGCCACACACTACACCCAGGTCCTCAGCATGGGTGCAGTCATTGATCCCCCAGCCATTGGAGCGGCACTCTGCGATGGATTGCTCTGTGCCTTGGCACATTACATTGTCCAACCAGATTAAACCTGACATCAACAAAAGTGCAAATTAACTGTCTGGAGCAAAAACACAATCATAGGTTTCTTGATTGGACTTACCTTGTCCTTCACCAAATTTGGCACTGTGTGCCCATGTGACGCTGCGCAGGAAGCCCAGTTGTCGGCAGACCACAGTGGCCAGTTTCAGGTCCACCTCGTCGTCACAGACGGTGCCCCAGGCTCCATTATAGAAAACCTCCACACGGCCCTCATGAGGGCCGCGCCGGCCCTCGCCTGCCAGTCGCACCTGTACGTCCTGCGCTGACAGCTGAGAGGAGCAGAGCAGGAGCAGCAACAGGGAGCTGAGGCTCAGCATCCTGGAGAGGCCGGGGACCACAACAGCTCATGAATATTACAGGAAGTGGTTGAGTGGTAAAAACGGAAAAAGGAAATGGTGTAGGAAACAGAGAAGGTGTGTGCAGAGCTGAGACCCTATATAAATACACATAAGACACCACAAAAATCCAAGAAATCACGCAAAGTCGTGACTTCAACATCTACATTCCAATCTTCAACAAAACATGTAATTACAAACTTGCGCTCTAACTTTAATCGGACATTCCACAGTAAAAGGAAGATTGATAGACGTTTTTATCCTTTATAATAATTGGAGTCATTTACAGGACAGTCAGAGGCTTGTGAAATATTGTGAAAACGTGGCCCTTAGTCTGGACCATTTAGGTCAAGAGAATAATAACCGGGGCTAAAAGTAGCCTCTTCATCCAGCCAACGGAAACTTTGGCTTTCCACAAACCCTCAAACTTAGCTGCATGTATTTAGCCACAAAAAGCAAATAAACACTGTCATAAAAATGTTCTCACACATAAATAAAACAGCAGGTCTGCATCTGTCAGACAGTTTAGTTAATGAGCCATTATTCATTTGTCTCAGCCTATTCTTATAAATGCAATTACGCTGATAACGACTGAAATTCAGGGCCAGTCAGGGACCACTGCGTGTTAACTACAGCAGCTCAATTATGGTTAATCTTACACAAATTCAAGTCATTAGTAAAGCAATTACACCTTTAAATTTAAAAATATTGGTGCTGATGTAAATGTTGGGTTAAATTAAATATGTGCAAAAGTATAAATAGTGAAATAAAAGTGTTGTCAGTTGCTGAAGTTAGAAGAGAATTTGCTGGACTCACCTGTCGGTCGGTCTCAGTCGAGAGTCACTGAGAGAAAGAAGGGTGCAGCCCAGAAGGAGCAGAAGTGATCTGGGTCTTGTCCTATTCTCTGTGCCCTCCCCATGTCACTCCCTCACATCGGCCCTGCACCCCTCCCATTCCCAACACAGAGGTTAAATTACTTTTCTTTTTTTTCCCTTCACTTCACTTGGTCACGTTTCATGCAGTAACCCTTTAAACGATAAATGGAAGTAGTACAGAAATAAAGACATCATTTTACCTATTGAGCAAAAATATTTTCACTATATCTGGGTCAATTATACCACAAAACTGTTATAGTATTAAATGATTTTTATTTTGTATTGACATTGCACACTTATTTTGGATTCTTTCAGAGCATCATCCTTGTGAGTACTGTTCTACATATTAGACTAAACTGAAAATGAACAGGCTGAGGCCCATTTTTATTAGTAACTATTTGGAAAGAAGCAATTCATTTGAAAACTTGAGGGCTCAGCTCACCCCCTACTGGTGGTAAAATGTATGACACTGTGATTCGTAATTATAACGTAACAAATACAATAGTATGTGGTAGTGGTTATGGACGTTTTAAAATGATTATACAAACACAAGTCCAGCCAAGTACAAGAGTCAATAACCAGATAAGGTGGACATTGTTGGGTATCTTTTCCTCTTTGTCACACATTTGTCTCTCTCAATAAACAGTGAGTTCGCTTTACATGCTATATCTTTCTCGATGGCCATCCGTGATTCTTCCAGGAAGGACAGGGAGCCGCGAGCCTGGCTCAGCTGCTGCTCCAAAGACTCCACAGAGGCGTAGATCTGTTTCTCCTCTGCCTCCAGACTGCAAAGGAGAGAGAGAGGAGGAGGAGGTTTGACAATCTTCATCATATTGTCATATTGTTATTCAGATCAAACACAGTTCCAGTTGCTCTTGCTCTCCATGATATCTTTGCTCTCATACATTGGAATTCTGTACCAAGCTCCCCCTGGATGTCATAATCTCAGATGGAGAGTAGGGTACAATACAACTCTGGGAGAGAAACAGTTTTTGAAAGAAATCTCCAAAACCTTACTCTTTTGTCCTTTCTACTTTTTTATTCATCACTTTTGAACACCTTTATTAAGGGGATACACTGTAGGAAAAACATATCTATAGATATATATATATATATTTTTTCAATTTTCAGGTTTTGGGCCTGTTTGCTCTCTTAACATATAAACTTTCACCTGGAAGTAAATAAATTAGTTAATCTTCATGTTTCTCCATAGAACGAACTATATGGGAAATTGTAAATTGTAACATGTATTTCTCTCACATTGTGGACAACATCTCCACTAACTTCAAACTTTCCAGTCTTGGACTTAACAATGTTCTGAATGTTTTTTTTTAGTTCATATTTCCTGACAGAGAAGATATTGAACTTAGTGCCAGTTATAGTTTGATACCATACTGATATTGTTTACCGGTACCTAGGCCTAGATATTAACCATACCATACCATACCAACTTTATTTATAAAGCACTTTAAAAACTGTGCAGTTGGCCAAATTGCCGTACACACATGTAAATATACAGTAAAACAACTTCAACAAGAACATGAGGCATGAATAAAGTTGAAAAATGTGCATTCATGGTTACTATAGTCCTTCCTTATACACACAGCCTTTCCTTTACAACTCTAGGCCAATAGTATAGTGGGGGGTATTTAGTCAGCCACCCAAAGTTCTCCCACTTAAAAAGATGAGAGAGGCCTGTAAGTTTCATCATAGGTACACCTCAACTATGAGAGACAAAATGAGAAAGAAAATCCAGAAAACACACATTGTCTGATTTTTAAAGAATTTATTTGCAAATTATGGTGGAAAATAAGTATTTGGTCACCTACCAACAAGCAAGATTTCTGGCTCTCACAGGCCTGTAACTTATTCTTTAAGAGGCTCCTCTGTCCTCCACTCGTTACCTGTATTAATGGCACCTGTTTGAACTCGTTATCAGTATAAAAAACACCTGTCCACAAGCTCAAAAAGTCACACTCCAAACTCCACTATGGCCAAGACCAAAGAGCTGTCAAAGGACCCCAGAAACAAAATTTTAGACCTGCACCAGGCTGGGAAGACGTCTGACCTCTGTCATCATTGCCCACAAAGGGAATATAACAAAGTACTGAGATGAAGTTTTGTTATTGACCAAATACTTATTTTCCACCACAATTTGCAAATAAATTCTTTAAAAATCAAAATGTCTTGTCTTTTTGTCTTTCATAGTTGAAGTGTACCTATGATGAAAATTACAGGCCTCTCATCTTTTTAAGTGGGAGAACATGCACAATTGGTGGCTGACTAAATACTTTTTTGCCCCACTGTACATGTTGTACTATTGTAACATAATGCGTTTACCTGAGCTGGGGAGGATCTCTGCACAGTTCCATGTTCGGTCTGTGGGAGCGCACATACAGCCTGGACTGGGCCACTCTTAGAGGAGCTTCTTTGTCGTGTATGGCCTGCTGCAGAGCCACAATGTTCCTCTCTTGAGCTCCTATCTGCGTCAAAGTCTAAACAAAAATAAATATACAGCATGAAAGTCACATCGGATTGTTTCCATGGTCTCCGTAATTATAGATATCGAAAGCAAAGTTACGTTGTTGAGGTTCTTTCTGAGAGAGAATAGGAAGGATAGGATTAGGAACGGTACACACATCAGAGCGACTTCTGGTGTTAGATCATTTGGAGATTAAGTAAGTGGGTTGGGGCTTTTACACTGAAAAGTCAGCGCCGTAAATAATACAATTGAATGATGTTGAGGTTAGAGCTGCCAGAAGGCTCCGTGAAAGACCAAAGACCAGATTTATGGATGTCGTGAAACTTGGTGTGAGAGAGGATATGACGGATATATTTAGACACAGTAGAAGCATATGAATTAGTGACATGTGGATATAAAACATACTGACAGACTAAGGGGTTTCATTTATCCCTCGAGATGGTGCTTAGAGTTGTAAGGAGTATCTAATTTAATTCATTTGTGCATTGAGTAGTCAATCGTAACTAAGTACACCAAAATATCACATCATTTACTCATAGATCTGGTCCTTTTTGATCTTTCTACATACTAATACAATTCCATTTTGGTGCCTCCATGGGAAAAAACTTTGGTGACTTCTCCCTGTTGGTCACCTGTGCGTGCTTGTTCTCCAGTTGTGTCTTGGCCTCTATCAGCTCCTCGCAGCGCTGACTGAAGGCCTGGTCCACACTCGCACACTGGACTCGCAGGTCTCTTGTGGTGTCCTCCAGAACCCTCTCCACCAGCATCCTGAGCCACACACAAAACAGGACAGAAATAGGCCGGCTGTAATTTAAAGCCATGCATGCAGCGAAAGTGGAGGCGCGGCTTAGTTTGATGCGCGCTGCCTGGCCGGGAAACGAGCACCACACGCACGTCGGGCCGCGACCATTTGATGTGGCGTTGTATCAATGAGCTTCTGCAATGTCCAAATGTTTATTCCCATTCAGTGATGCATTCATTGTTCACCAAGATCTTGTTTTGATGATGGAGAGTGTGACCATCCCCAGCACACTCCAACCTTTCTCAGTGGAGTTAAGATCTGGACAATCTCATGCTCCTGAACCACTCTTTCAGAATGGGACCCCAGTGAATCCTGGTATTGTCATCTTGGAATATGCCCATGCCACATTGATGGAATAACCATGTTTTTCAGAATGCTTATGTAATCTCATGAGCTGATCTCATTCTTTGGGGAAATGGTGTTGCTGAACCTAAAACTGACCACGCAGCAGATATATTTACTTAGTTAAATCCAGGTTGAGACTTTTTAAAAGCCAGGTAGTGTATAATGGTGACATACAAGTCTGAAATTCAGTTCTGGTCACTTCTATGACGTGAGAAACGCACACAGAATTAAAAAAAGAAGTTCGTAATTAACAAAAAAATACTATATACTACAATACTATATAGCCCAGGGTGAGACAAAAGAGAGGTAACAAGCCCTATTAAGTATGAACAGGCTAAGATGTTTTCCAGCCTTTAGTACCAAGAGAGGAGGGACTTAGGGTTAACTCCTCCTTCTGGTTTGCTCTTAAGAGTCCTTATTCGCTGAGGACGATCTTATATATATCTTATATATTATAATATGCGGTGGTGGGCAGTAACAAAGTAAATTTACTGTACTGTACTTAACTAGAGTTTGAGGATCTGTACTTCACTTGAGTAGTATTTTTGTTGTGTTATTTTTACTCCACAACATTTGACAAACAAATGTAATACTTTCAACCACACTACCTTTCTAAAAAGCTCGTTACTCATTACTTATGGGGTGCAGACAAGTTGGTCGCATCATGTTTTTTTCTCTGAAAACAGATTTGTAAATGTTTAGCACCTGAAATGATCATAAGCGCTGATTATATCTACATTGGGGGGTCCAGAGTTGTTGGTCTGGTGATTTTGGAGAACCATGGTTTAGGGCAGGGGTAGGCAATGACTATCTCTGACTCTGAAGATATTGCTTAATCAGGACTGAACCCAAAGACTGCTGATAGAGTTTTCTTTTTCCTTCTGTTTTCTTTGACAGAAGCAGCAGAAAAGCTCATTGTGTTTATATGAATGTGTGAAAAGGGGTGGGACTAAATAAGTTTTCTTCCTTCCCACTCCTTTTCAGGCAATTCATTTGATTTTTTGTTAATTGACACAGTGTTGTTTTCTTTTGTTGTTGCCTGAAATAAATGAAAGATGAAATGAATGAAAGATCCACGTGTGGGTGTTTACAGCTTCTGGTGCAGCTTATATGAGTGATAAGCTGCTATATATCAGGCTATATCTAAGAAAGGATGAAGGCAGCTCTCCAGATCCTATCCACCGACCTGAGGCTGTACGTGGCGTGCTCCTCCTCCGTGGCTTTGGTCAGATTGTCCTGTGTGAACTTGGTCCAAGACGCTGGATTGCACACCCTGCGGTAGATGACATACAGTATGAGTTAACCCTGCACACACAATGCATTATGTATGTGCTGTGTTTCTGCAGACTCACTGGTCCTGCATGTGGGCTGAGCTGGGGTGGTGTCTGGTGTCCGGACTATTGTTCTTGTATCGCCCACACGCGTCGTCCAGGTTATAGGCCTCGTATTTGTCAGACCAGTCCATCTCCAGCATCTGCTTGGTGTCTTTGTTAATTCTGTGATACGAGTCAAAGGGCACTGATTATTTCCGTTCCTCTATGTGTTTCTGTGGGGTAGATGTGAAAGTGGCACTGACTTGATCTGACTGACCACCTGGGCTGTGGTCCTCCTCAGCAGAGCCTGGATGTTTTTGATGAGGTCCACCTCCTGCAGACAAAAACAGCCTTACTTTGTCATCCTCTGCCCTCTGCTGGGCTGTTTATAACATCACAGTTGCAACTTGACAACTTAGATCAACTGTTATACTCACTTATTGTAAATATCAACTGGACTGGTTTTACAGTTTATTGATAGATGCTGAGACATTCTATTCTATTATTATTATTACTACCTGTTTGCAACTTATTTTCTTCTTTGATGGCACATTTCCTTACTTTTGCTTATCTTAAGGGCTGTTGTAACAAGTACATTTTTCCATTGTTATCTTTGCTCATCTTGGTTTTGAGATAACTTCATTCACTTCTTATAAAGGAGTGTGGTTATGGCAGCATGGACCGCTCCCCTTTAGGTGTGAGCAGTGAGTAAATAGGCCTCTCTGTAGCTCGTGGGTTTAACAAGTCTGACATTTGACAACAAGAGCGAGAAGAAACGTCTTCTCATGAATCCCTTTGAGGCAAAGTTGTTTGTGATTCTTGGCTATACGAAAATAAATTGATCGATCGACTTCTCCAGATAAATGTGAAATGCCCTCAACTCAATCTACCCAGTCCAGTCCACAATTTGTACATCACCAATCACCATCAAATTCCTGGATGACTTAAATCCTACACAAACATGATATCCTCAATATTGACTATTTTGGCTAGCCTTACTAGGCATTTTTCTCAAGACCAGCCCACCTTGAGCAGCTCCTCCTCCACGGTATCTTTGACCAGGTCTGGTGGGGGTCTTCTGGTGCGACAGGTCAGGTTGTCTGTAGCAATGGCAAAGGGGATCTCCGTTGCGTCCAGAGCCCTCTCCAGCCTCAGCTTCTGTGCGGCCAGAGCCTTGATATCTGCCTGCAGCTGTGAGATGTGCTGCTGCAGCTCCGACCGCCAGTAGTGGATGTCCTGAAGTCTGTCCCCCAGGAGGCGTGTTCCCTGGGCCTGTGTGTGCTGAGTGTCCCCCTCGGTGTCCTGTGACAGGCCTTTGGAGCGCCTCTGGACCCTCTCTGCTTCACTGTGGTCTGTGGAGGCCTGGTGCAGGATGCTGTGGTAGTTGGAGAACCACTCTGAAGGTGTGTACT
Organism: Lesueurigobius sanzi; assembly: GCA_900303255.1. Taxonomy (NCBI): domain Eukaryota; kingdom Metazoa; phylum Chordata; class Actinopteri; order Gobiiformes; family Gobiidae; genus Lesueurigobius; species Lesueurigobius sanzi. Next base: position 1,714 of record OMNZ01019184.1, on the reverse strand, counting down.
TAGCCGAGCGGTACCCAGCCGGGGCTGATCCGGAGGATGGATGCGGGACGTCTGGCTCCACTGCGGGATCCTGAACTGGGACGCCCTGAGCCACTGGTCTGTCGTCATAGTGAGGACGGGACACTAGCACCTCCGAACTCATGCCGAGGAACACTGAAAACAACCCTTTTACAACTTTGTGTTAGGCTGTGGGACAAATGTCCCACAAAAACATAAAAGAATGAAGAAGTAGAAAGGCAGTGGAGCAGGTTACCATCCCAAACCAACAATCCTCTGTTTGTTTCATGTTGCCCGGATACAGGCGAGGGCAGCCTGAGCTCACATATCCAATCATCATGAGTCAAGTGTTTGCAGAAACCTAAAGCGGGCTGTAACAACAACTATCAGCGAATTCAGTCTTTGTGGAGTTTGCACATCAAACCTAAAAGATATAATTAAACTTCACACACTTCGGCGCTGAGTTAGTTTCACAATTTATTAATAAACATTTTCAGAAGTGAAAGTGATGCGAGTCCAAATATACAAAAGAGGAAGCTATATACCCACAGATCTTTTCGTGTGAAAATGAAACCCACTGTGAAACACGCCTGAACCACAAAGTGTTTCCTTTATTGAGTTACAAACCAAATACAGGTTAATGTACGTGAGAAAAACTAGAGACAGCTCGGCTTTTTTGGTGTTGGGTGACAGAAATTCAACAGGAAAAAAACAAAGAACCAAGGCACTCCTTCCCGTGCTACATTCAAGTTGGAAGCAAACAATACAGAACTAAGCTGATGACGATCTTTGGACTAAGATCGAAGCGTCTCGAAACGTCCTATACAGTACTTCAACTACAGAGTACAGATATACAGGTCCTTCTAAAAAATTAGCATATTGTGATAAAGTTCATTCTTTTCCATAATGTAATGATAAAAATTAAACTTTCATATATTTTAGATTCATTGCACACCAACTGAAATATTTCAGGTCTTTTATTGTTTTAATACTGATGATTTTGGCATACAGCTCATGAAAACCCAAAATTCCTATCTCAAAAAATTAGCATATCATGGAAAGGTTCTCTAAACGAGCTATAAACCTAATCATCTGAATCAACTAATTAACACGAAACACCTGCAAAAGATTCCTGAGGCTTTTAAAACCTCCCAGCCTGGTTCATTACTCAAAACCCCAATCATGGGTAAGACTGCCGACCTGACTGCTGTCCAGAAGGCCATCATTGACACCCTCAAGCAAGAGGGTAAGACACAGAAAGACATTTCTGAACGAATAGGCTGTTCCCAGAGTGTATCAAGGCACCTCAGTGGGAAGTCTGTGGGAAGGAAAAAGTGTGGCAGAAAACGCTGCACAACGAGAAGAGGTGACCGGACCCTGAGGAAGATTGTGGAGAAGGACCGATTCCAGACCTTGGGGGACCTGACGAAGCAGTGGACTGAGTCTGGAGTAGAAACATCCAGAGCCACCGTGCACAGGCGTATGCAGGAAATGGGCTACAGGTGCCGCATTCCCCAGGTCAAGCCACTTTTGAACCAGAAACAGCGGCAGAAGCGCCTGACCTGGGCTACAGAGAAGCAGCACTGGACTGTTGATCAGTGGTCCAAAGTACTTTTTTCGGATGAAAGCAAAGTTTGCAGCTCCAAAGTTTTTGGAAATCAAGGTGCCAGAGTCTGGAGTAAGACTGGGGAGAAGGAAATGCCAAAATGCCTGAAGG